>JAQZBX010057022.1:0-10197 GCA_029593785.1 Cabassous unicinctus
TTCTTGTGGGAACATGTTGGTGTGGGTGTGATATATTTATTAAATAATACACAGTATAGTGTGGACTTAGTAAGGGGTCTGTGGTTTTCACCTGACTGGCAAAGGGGTCCATGGAACAAAAAAGGTTAAGAACCCCTGCTCTAGAACCTGCAGTCTAGTGAGGAAAGGAAACAAGTAATTGGA
The DNA here is from genome assembly GCA_029593785.1 of Cabassous unicinctus. Taxonomy (NCBI): domain Eukaryota; kingdom Metazoa; phylum Chordata; class Mammalia; order Cingulata; family Chlamyphoridae; genus Cabassous; species Cabassous unicinctus. The sequence continues at coordinate 184 of JAQZBX010057022.1, forward strand.
AATTACTACATACAGACAAGTGAAAGATTAATACATGAATACCTTTCACATAGGTTTACCACTTAACATTTTATGGCATCTGCTTTATCTCTATATCTGTATATTAATACATACTTTTTTTTTTTTTGCTGAACCATTTGAAAGTAAGTGGCAGACGTGATGACATTTTACCCCTAAATACTTGAGTATGTACTTTCTCAGAAGTCTCCTATATAACCACACTGTATTATCACATTCCAGGAAATTTAACATTGATACCATAATATATAATATACAGTTCATATTTAGATTTCTTAATTAGTCCCCAGAATTTCCTTTGTGCTTTATAGCTTTTGTTTTCTCATGATTAGATTCATATTAAACTGTTTTGACAAGATAATCTTATGGATGATGTGTATTCTGTTCATTTTTATTTCACCAACATTTTAAATAATTGACTTATTCTTGATTTGAGGGCTGTCACATGATGTCTATATGTATACTATGTTTACTGTATTTCTCAGCCTAATTGTGTTCTCAGTCTTATAGATCAATGACAGACTGTTTTTAAGATACACTGTGCACTGCGCCCTAGGCTATTTTCTGATGCACAAGCTATGCACAAGCTATGTATGAAATTAATTAATTTTGTTGAATTAATTAATAGTGGTAATATGTTTAAAAGGTTTAGTTTCCTCACTGTGTTCCTTCCTTAACATAGAATAGTCTTAGAAATATCAGTGAATATCAAACTTCTTTGACTCTTATTGGAGTCCTTGGTAAATGGAAGAAATAATGATCCATTTCAATTTTGTCAACTACTAGGCTTGAAGCAGCTCTGGGGCCATCTTTTTTCCCCTTCATTTCTTAGATCTTTACTATTAAAGCTTTCCAGAGAATACATTTTGTGGTTTTTCTTTGTTTATGAGGTATATCATTCTTATATTTGTCTTTGCCATTAGTAAATTCTTTTGCTGAATCAATAGTTAAGCTTTTCTGGAAAGAATAAGTTGAGAGAAAGCTTTGTCTTTTAGGTGAAGGGGTCAGCAAACCAGGCCCATGGGCTAAAAATAGCCCATCATTTGATTTTGAATATAAAGTTTTATTAACACAGCTTATTCATTTAAGTATTGTCTATGGCATTTTTCACACAACAAAGGCAGAGGTATGTAGTTGTGACAGACCAAATGACTCAAAAAGCCTAAAATATTTGCTATCTAGCCCAGGGGTTCTTAACTTTTTTTGTTCCACGGACCCCTTTGCCAGTCAGGTGAAAACCACAGACCTTTTACACTATACTGTGTGTTATTTAATAAATAGATCACACCCACACCAACACGTCCTCACAAGAATAATGTGTTTTTTGAATTTCAATTCAAGCTCACAGAACCCTTGTTAAGAACCCTGAAATCTAGCCCTTTACAGAAAACATTTGCCAATCATTCCAGATAATTAAAACATTATATATTATATGGGTGAATATCACTTTGAGAAAATTAGATGTAAAATACCCAACCTTGGAAAACATCCTAGAGTTTTCTTTCTTTTTGCAAAATATCTTTTCCTTTACCATTACAATTCTTTTGCTTAGTCCACATAATAAAAATGATGATTAAATTTCAGAAATAGGCAATCTGTTGTATATGTTCTGTAGGTAAAGATATGTCAGCTTATGGTTAAATAATCTAGTGTTTTAGAGCTTTCTTTATTCCACATTTTGGCAGATGTTTTTCTTGTCTCCTATAAAAAGTTAAGACTGTATTTTAGGAAAAATAAGTGGGTTTGCAGGGTACATGACCTAGTTTTAATCTGTTGCTTAAATTAATGTATTGCTTACCTGGATAACTGTTTTCAGAGATTCTTAAAATTGCTTTATAATTATCATTACTTTTTTGTTTACCATATATGCTTTGTATAATATTTTCCTTTAGTTCTTTTGTATTGAAAAATATGCACTTTAAATTTTTTCTTGACACAGGAATTATTAAATTTTTCCTAATTCATCTTATTTTAGGAGTTATAACTGCATAGTGGTTCTTGATAGCTATTAAAGGAATTGAGTTAAAAGACTGGATAAAATAAATAGTAAGGCTTGAACTATTAAGAATGGGTAAGATTACTTATGTTTCTGCTTAAACTGAATTCTTGTGGTAGTGATATAGTCTCCTACCGACCTAAAGTATTATAAACACAATTACTCTTTTCCTCAGAGTCATGACTGTGCCATGAAAATGTTACATATAGAAGATAATAAAGAACAGAATGAGTCTAAGCTAGCTCAGTGTTGTGCCTAAGATTAGGATGCCTTCTTATTTCTTTTCTTTCTGAGTAGAAAGTAAAATAAACCTGGTTAATCTAGACTTTATTGAATGAATCTAACGTGAGAACTGTTCTTTAGTTAATGCCCATATGTCCTCTTCTTTTATTGACTACTTAAGGAACTTGGAATTAGAAGTCCAGAAACCTTGGTTCTGAGATACTTTGAGTCTAATTAGGAGTGACCTTGACAAGTCAATTATGCTTCCTCTCAGTTGCTCAGTTTCATTATATATGAAGTGGCTAGAATAAAATATCTCTAATGTCTTTCAAACTCTGGAGTTCTGGGATAATTTAATATAAATTCATCTGATAGGAAAAATTCTTAGCAGAACTGAAAATTTTTGACAAAAAGGAGTTTTAATCTGATTTCACCAGGTGTGTATGAGTGTGTATGCACATTTACCATCCTCACTGCTTTCTCTTTATACCCTACCCTTCAGAGAGCTTTGCTAATTCCCAAATCTGTAACTTGAGCCCTAGATATTTTCACTTGGACTTTCCACAACTACCCCTATTTAACATGTTCAGAAATGCATTTTTCCTTCTTGATTTTTTGATTTTTCACAACTTCCCTCTGCCCAGACTGGTACAAACAAAAGAAAATAGAAAAACAACAGCAGCAAACTTAACAGTTTCTCTAGCTCCATTAGCAGCACTATAGCAACTTAGTCAAATAAGCAACAACTTAAGGGTCATCTTCAACAATGCTCATCATCCATCAAGTTTGCTGCCTGGTCGTCTTGAATCTCTCTCCAATTGGTATTCTCCTCTATTCCTGCTAGACACTGAGACCAACAGATTTTTTTGAGGAGGTTTTAGTTTTGTTTTGTCTTTTACTCTGTAAACTTTGTAGTCCAAATAAATATTATGACAGTCAGGATACTTGCTAAAAGTCCACATTTATAAAATGTGAATTACAAGAGGATTTCACAATAATCAAACAAATGATTTTAATGATATATTTAGCAAGCATTGTTTAAATACCATATGTAAAACACTTTATGTCTTTGAAAAGGGGGAACAAGACCCAAAAAAAAAGAAATAGAAAATATACTTGCTGCTGTTAGTCTGTCAAATTAAGGAACTTACATATAAACACATGGATAGGATATTACAAAATAATACGTGATAAGCAGCAGGATAGTAGATGCTGCTGCTCAGAGTGGGCCAGCAGCAGCATCACCTGGAGCTGGTTAGAAATGCAAGCTCTCAGGACTCCATTGAGTCAGAATCTGCATTTTAACAAGATCCCCAGGTGATTGATGCATATTTTAAAGTTTGATAAGCCCTGGCATTGATGATATCTGTGGAGCACTTGTGAACAACACTGTTCCAAGTCTGTGCCCATATAACTTAAGTTCCTAACAACCCCTTAAGATAGGTACCATTGTTATTTCCCACTTTGCTCTTGAGGAAACCTGAGAGGTTTAAATGGTTTATCCAGGGTTCCTCAGCTAGTTAGTAAGTGGCACAGCTGGAATTCACACCGAGCCTCTGTCATCCTCACTCAACTATGATGCTGTATTCTCTCTCAATATAATGGGCTAAGTAAACATGGGGGAAAGCAGCCCACAGACAGGGCTTAGTAAATGGAGAAGACCTCTTTGAGGAGAGGTGAGTTTTTAGTCAGAAATGAGAATATAGCCCCAAACTACCTTAACATTTTTAAAAAATAGCATTCAGTTGTCCATTTCAAGAAACATTTCAGGATAGTTGTGTTATGAGATGATTTTGGTGACCACATATCTTTTCTTGAATGCAGGTAACGTCTCTTAACATTATGAGTATAAATGATGTCTTCATTATTAAAAAGTATTTATTAGAATCAAAGCAAAAGCAAACACCATTTAAATTGATTTATAGTAGGTGCTCAACTATTTGGAGTTGTCTTTTTTTTTTTAAGTCTTCACTGGGTTAATGAGATGTAATATTGGTGTGTGCAGTAATGTTTTTGAGTTTGATCGCACATTAACCCATTTTCATCCATACAGCAGACTTCTGGGAAGGAAGATGATAGGAATTTTGCTGGGGTTATGTTTAGGGGTCGGAATACCAGAAAACTTTGTATCTTCTACTTGAAAGATATTTCACAGAAAAATTCCAGAGATGATTTTTGTTTTTAAATGTATTCTTTCCAGTAATCTATGTATATAAATTAAGTTTAATCTGTTTATCATAGAGAAAAATCACTAACATTTTATAGACAAATGGCATATACTCAAATATTTATAGCTGTTTAATGGCATTTTATAGATATTTATTTGAGTTTTGTCTTTATTTTTAATTAAGGGAATAGTGGGGTAGATGTCAGTTCATTGTGGCATTCAGCTTATATTTGCTTGGCTTTTTCATATTTGGTGACACCCTAATTCCTAGCATGATATATAGTAACCCTTTGTGCTTGACTTCGTTTAACTTTTTTGAATTATTTTTCAAAATACTTTTTTTTTTTTTTTTTTTAATGAGCTAAGCTTGTGTATGGTTAAGTTTTTGTTTTGTTTTCTTAGGAAAAAAATCCTATAAAATGGCTATTAAATTTTTAGCCAGTGACAGTGAGATTTTATTAGTATTACTTTGAATTCTATACTTCTTAATTCTTAAAAGTATGTGGTTTTGTTGTTCTGTAGTGTCCTACTAAAATATTCATTTTTTTTTACAGTGTATTGCAAGTTCCACTGCATTACATGCAAATATGATTCACTCATACCTAGCTGTTTGTGGATTCAAACTCATAAATGAACCCTTTTTAAGTTAATAGTGTATTGACTTCTTTCTGTGTTTTCTGATATTTACAGATTCGAGTGGTGAATGCATTTCGTAGTTCTTTATATGAAGGGTTAGAAAAACCGGAATCAAGAAGTTCGATTCACAACTTTATGACGCATCCTGAGTTTAGGATAGAAGATTCAGAGCCTCATATCCCCCTTATTGATGACACTGATGCTGAAGATGATGCTCCTACAAAACGTAACTCCAGTCCTCCACCCTCTCCCAACAAAAATAACAATGCTGTTGACAGCGGAATTCACCTTACAATAGAAATGAACAAGTCTGCTACCTCTTCATCCCCAGGAAGCCCACTACATAGTTTGGAAACATCACTCTGATTGTAAGCTGAATGTTAACACACTAGCTGCATTGTAAAGAAACAAATTGAAACTGGGTCTTTTCACATATTGTGACGGACAAGATAGTATTCTTGTCTGTGGACTTCAACAGAAGACACACTTGTACGAATGTAGATTTATTTTTTTAAAAAAAAAAAAGCAAAGCTTTCTGCCAGACTGAGGGTGCTTTTAAGGGGGTGGGAGAAATGAACTGACAGTTAAACAGTAACTCAGCATAAGTGACCTGTGGATCATCAGTAGTACCTAAGAATGGTCCTGAACAGTATATTAGCAGAGCTTTAGTTTATCTCAGTCCTTGACGGGAGTTAGGGAGGAGTAAAGCTGGGCAAGACAAAAGAGTCCTGGATCATTGAATTGATAACTTTAATTTCTGCTGTTGGCTGTTAATAATTTGGATTATTTATGTTTATAAATGATACAGATCTGTTTACAAGGTTTGTAGATACTTTTTTTGTTCCTGTTCATAGATGGGAAGCTTCCTTATAACTGATGCAGAGAAAAATTAGTCCTTCAAATACTGCTGTATTTTCAGGATAAAAAAAAGGGGTGTTTCTATTGAAACTGTACTAAATTTTTGCCTACAATTTACCTTGTTAAATATTGTAGATAAATTGCTAATACTAATAGCCAAATAGATAACACTAATGCTTTGTTAAAAAAACAAAAAACAAAAAACATGAACAGTCGTGTTCTAATGAAGTTATGGCATCTGTCCTAATTAGTTTCTTAAATACATTTACTACTTAATGGTTTTGAAACAACTGTTTAATTTTTAAAAATTTTGAAAAACTTGCTAATAACCTTTTGTTCAGAATTTAGTAGACTGTTTAATGCGGAACATCAACTACATAATGAAAGATGCTTGAAATGCTTTTGTTATTTCAGGCAAGTCAAATTAAATCAAACTATCAAGCTACAAGAGAACCTTAGTCCTTTTTGTTTTTGTCTAAACATGTTAGTTCAGTGATGTCTTGGTGAACTGTGAGTGAACTGTGTTGATTTTTCTAATAAATCCTTAGAAACCTTCATACAGCATGAGGGCTGTTGGCATTTTGAAAAAGGTTAATAAGTAGAAGCATACATGTTTTCCTTTTGTTTTTGAAACTTGTTTGTAAACATAAATATGCCCTTTTATTAAATAAATACATAGCAATGTTTTTTTTAAAAAAATTTCAGCTTCTTTATTCAGTTCTGCATATATGGTACATCAGTCTGTCTCTTTAACCACAATTGAAATAAATTTCAAGATGGTAACAGCCCTATGAAGTACCACTTTAATTACTTGGTGGTAATCTAAATAGAATCAGACTAAGAAAATTATTGAAATTTCACCATTTGACATGTTAATCAGAATTTAGTTTTGTCTAAATTAGCCTCACAGTTTAAAAAAAAAAAAATCATCATTGTCTTTGGTACATTTGTTTAATTAAGTGGCCAAATAACAGATTAGGTAAAATGAGGTTTTATGAAAAGGCAGAAAAGTTCCTAAAAACATATATTTAGATCTAATAAATTTACCATATCCTGGAATGCCCATCTCTAAGCCAACTGGATTCTTTAGCTCTGTATTTCTTTCCTTTGTCTTTTTCCTTTTTTGCCTCTGTCTTTACCCTTTAGGAACTGGCCTCGTGTTAGGGACCAGGCTTCACTGGATATTCAATCCTCAAGTTGACAAAGTTTACGAGGACTACTACTACATCTGAGAGTGCTGACCCAGCAAAGAAACATTTAGTTGATGGTGCTTGATATTTTTGGTGGGTGGGGGAAATCTTTTTCTCACCATCAATTCTTTGCAGTAATCCACTGCAAGTCTTAGAAACATATTGGTTCTGTCAGCATTTGTAACTGTACATTTATTCATCAGTTATTTATAGTGAATCATACTGTAAAAAGAGGTAGCATGATGTGCTGGAAAGCATACTAGACTAGGATTCAAGACTTGGTTTCTAGTTCTGGTTTTGCCATTACCTTGCTGCATGACCTTGGGAAAATCATTTACCCTAAATGAGGGTGGTGGACTAGACTGTCTTGAAGAAGAACCCTTTCAACTAAAGATTAACCCTATCAACTGGAGACTCTACAAGGCATAAGGAATAGAGTAAAGGGAAATGTTTTCAGTTTTATTTTTTATTTTGGTTATGCTTAAATATGATTGTAATTACCAAAAGATTTAGAACTGCATGTGCTTTGGGGGATTTTTATTGAGCTTTTACAGTATTCATTTTTCAACTCAAGGCAATGGCTTTTTACACCAACTCTAATCCATAAACAGGTCTTATGGCATCCCTGAAGTAGTAGCAAGACATGCTTTAGTGTGTATTTCTCTCTTTGAGACACTAATTTCTACCAGAAATTTCCAGAGCATTATGTAAGTAGAAAGAAATGCAAGCAAGCTGTTAAAGATCTTGGATCCCATTATATAGTATGTATAGTTGAAATCAGCATCTGTAACTCAATCACTTTTCTCTTTTATCCTCTAACAAAAATATTGTTTAATTTTGCATCCCAAATGTTTTTAATCTTTGTATATTTTTTAAAAATCCTTTTCTCCTCATCATTGCCTTTTTTTGTGGTTGTAAATAGACTTACTTGCACTTTGAAGATGAGTTATTCCTTGTCATCTTACAAATATGTGATATGGTAATTTTCATAACATGTCAGTTTTGAACCAAGAAATGGTGACTTGTTTATAAGAAAAAAAATGGCTTCATTTCTGTGAAATTGCTCTTTGAAAATTTCTTTTTACACGTGTAAGCCAACTGAGATACCGTGATGGTGTTGATTCCTTCAAATGATGCTTACCATCTATTTTAGCCACTGAGCCTTTTATTATTTGTCTATTTGTAAAGTTTATTTGTCTTAACTCATTTAATAAATATACTGTTTATCTGTTTCTGAATGGGGACTGAACTTTTTGAATATTGAAATTGATTTGAACATCATATTTTGAAATTACCTTTTTCTACTTGAAATTTTTAAAATATAATGAAAATTCTATAACGTACTTGAAATGTTATGGTTGTGTTACAGTGAATCAGTGTTCTAATATGCATGGCCTTGCTTCTATAATGAAAGATGGCACATTCTCCCTACCTTACCATTTCAACCCTTGTAGCTCAATAATAGATCATTTCTGCAGCCTATGGGAGTATAATGTATTGGTTTTAGAACAGATGAGTATTTCGCATTAACTGTAAGACCTTATTTTTTCATAAAATATTCCAAACTTGTCAGTAGCACTTATCTGAACTCTATGGTAAAAATAATAAACTTACCCTTCATTGGTTTATTATAAATTACTAACATAAAGTAGCAACTTTTTTGAAAAGCTTAGTAAACTTTAAATGATTATGAATACCATATTTTCTATTAGTGTAAATTATTAATAAATTATTTATTATATGTAAGTACCATATTTTTTACCTTAAAGATATTTTCCATTTTGTCTAATTGAATTTCATATCTGTACTTCTTTAATCTATGCCACTTTGAGTCTCTTAAGCTCAAATCCCATATCAGTTTTTATCTTTTTAAATTACTTTACACTCATTTGTAGATCAGGAAGAAAAGATACTTTTGTTATAATTATGCCCCCTTATTAAAAATAATCTTTGCAAGATGTTACCTTTCTTTTAAAATAAGCCTTAAAAAATACCAGAAAGAATATTTCATGTAGTAAGGAAGGTCCTCGTTTTGTTTCTGTACTTCTCTCATCAATAGGTATCAAAAAGAAAACTGTCTTTATCCTTGTTAAGTAACCTACTCTTCAACATATTATTTATTCCCTTAGACTCTCAATTGAGAGTTTACTTTTGTGTATGTTTTTGTCTGAAGAACTATTTCTTTAATATTTTCCCTATTTCTTAGGAAAAAACTTCAGCTTACAGATGAATATGCTAAATGTGAGGGATGTTCAGTCTGTATTCTCTGAATTCAAGGTGTGATTATTGAGCAATAAAATATCAATGGCTTCAAAGTGGGGGATTAAAGTGAAAAATATGTGCGTATGTGCTTATACTGTGTCAGTCTCTGGCACAATTTTCTTAATCAGCACTGTATCCTAGGAAAACTAGTTCCCAAATCAGTAACACACAGGGCTGGGTTTGAGCTGAATATCGGAAATCCCTAAGATTCTCTTAATTTTAAGTCAGGATTACAAGGGCCACAGTTTTTCCAGAACTCTTTTTCAGATCATTAGGTATAAGCACTGATACTTCCCTTAGCTATTAAAAGGGATATTGTCACAATATGAATTATTTATGGGGTACTTACTATATGCTAAGCACTTTACATGGATTATGTCCATAGCCCAATGAACTATTACCACAACCATTTTACAGATGGGGAAACTGATGCTTACAGAATTTAAATAACTTAATGTCGGTCACATGGCTAATAAAGCTGGGATTTAAAGGCAGACCCTCTAGAGAACCCACACTTGTAACCACTGGTCTTTGCTTTGGTACTATCCTTGTGTTAAGCTGAGGCAGCACCCCATTCCTAAAACTTAAGACTCTTCAGGAAACAGATGTGGCTCAAGCAGTTAAGTGCCCTCCTCCCAAATGGGAGGTCCTAGCTTTGGTTCCCA
>JAQZBX010057023.1:0-18082 GCA_029593785.1 Cabassous unicinctus
AATTCAGCAAATACCTTGAGGTGGATGAAAATGAGAACAATATATATCAAAACTGCAACAAAAGAAAAAATAGATAAATGGGACCTCCTCAAAATTCAACACTTTTGCATCTCAAAGGAATTTGTCAGTAGGGTGAAAAGGCAGCTGACACAATGGGAGAAAATATTTGGCAATCACATATCCGATAAGGATTTAATATCCAAGATACATAAGGAGATCATATAACTCAATAATAAAAAGCCAAATTATCCAATTAATAAATTGGCAAAAGCGTTGAAAAAACAACTGGCCAAAGAAGAAACACAAATGGCAAAGAAACACATGGAAAAAAGTTCAACATCATTAGCAATTAGGGAAATGCAAATCAAAACTACAATGAGATATCATTTCATTCCTATTAGACAGGCCAATATTAAAAAGTTGAAAAACTGTAAATTCTGCATAGGATGTGGGGAGATAGGAATGCTTATTCACAGATGGTGTGAATGTAGAATGGTAGAGCCACTGTGGAGGATGGTTTGGCAGTTCCTAAGTAAGTTGAATCTGTACTTAACATGGGACAAAGCAATTACCCAGAAGAACTGAGTGCAGTGACACAAATAGATATCTGCACACCAATGTTCATAGTAGTAGTATTCATGATAGCCAAAGGTTGGAAACAACACAGGTGTCTATCAACTGATGAATGGATAAACAAATTGTGGGGTATAAACAGGATGGAATATTAAGCAGTATTAAGAAGAAATGAAGTCATGAAGCAAATGACTACATGGATGAACCTCGAGGACATTATGTTGAGTGAAGCCAGACACAAAAGGACAAATACTCTATGACTTCCCTAATATGAACTAAATACATTATGTGAAATATAAATATATTATGTGAAATATGAATATGGGTAGAATTGCATATATAAGACTTTTTCTTTGAAGCTGAACAAATGTAAGTTAATTTTACAAAATATTCATGTCAGAAAAATAAAAACGTTATACTAAGTGAAGGAAACCAGACACAGATTACTACTTATTGTATGATTCCATTTATATGAATGGTAAATATAAATCAATTTATAAAGATGAAATGAGATTAGTGGTTACATAGATCTGAGGAATGAATGCTGAGGGGTGTGGAGTCTTTCTTTTTGGAGTAATGAAATTATTTTAAAATTTTTGAGATAATGAATGTACAACATTGTGATTATACTAAAAGCTACTGATTATACACTTTGGATCGAATAGCCAGAAGCACCACCTATGTACAGTGGGTTAACCAGAGATTGAGCAGTGAGGAATCTTCTTGTTTGCTTGTTTTTTTGTTATTATTGAAATAATGAAAATTCTCTAATAATGATTGAAATGATGAATGCACAACTATCTGATTATACGAAATAACATTGATTGTACACTTTGGATGAATTGTATTCTTTATTAATATCAATAAAATGGTGGGGGGAAAGCTGTGATCAGTGATTGGCCATGTACATCGCTTACTTGGGGAAAGAATTTTCATGCCCCTTTCTGACACCAGTGACCTAGCGAAGAACTGGTCCCAACCATGGCCTGCTGAAATTGTTCAATGCACACTGGTAGCTGACTTGCAGAGACAGCAATTTACTTTACTTTACCATAATTTATCAGCCTTTTCCTCCCACTTTTCCCAGGATGCTGTGTAGTGTTCTTCTAAAAGAAAGTGTAGTGCTTTCAAAATAGTTGTTTCAGACAGTTCCTGCTTGTTTCATAGCTGTTTTAACAAAAATAGCATGTTTGAAGCTCCCTATTCTGCCATATTCCTCCATTTCTTCTTTATACCTTTTCTTTTTAACTCTGTGTGTCTTTGAACCACATGTGAGTTTCTTTTAGATGATATATAGTTGATGATGATTTTCATCTAATTTGCCTATCTCTGTCTTTTAATAGAGGAGTTTAATCCATTGATATCTAAGGTAATAATTAAGACGGAAGGATTTACTTCTACCATTTAAATCTTTTTTTTCTGCGTGTCTTGCATATTTTTTGTTCAATTATACTAGTGACTTTTTGTTTCAGATGCTTTTTTGTAGTGTACCATTTTTATTTCCTTCTTCTTTTCTTTTCTGTATATATTTAGTTCTTTTCTTAGTAGTTACCTTTGTAATTACTTCTGTTCCCATCTTAAACTAATAACAACCTAATTCATCTTGTATCACCCAATTTTCAGTAGTTTGCAAATGCTCTATATGTATATATTACCGTCTCTCTCTTTTTGTTGCTACCTTCTCTAATCACATCCTTATAAATTGTGTGTCCATTTACAAAGGTTTAAAATATTATTTTTCACTTGTGAATGTTAAGTCTTATGGGGGAAGCAATTACAAAGCAAAAATACAATAATGCAGGGTTTTATATTTACCAATGTATTTACCATTACCAATATCCTTTATTTCTTATGTCTTTGATTTACTGCATATTATCCTTTATTGCAGCTTGAAAGCATTCCCTTTAGCATTTTTTGTAGGTCATGTCTTCTTGTAGTGAACTCTTTCAGCTTATGATTATCTTTAAATATCTGAATTTCTCCTTCATTTTTGAAAGATAATTTTGATAGAGGTATAGTTCTGGACTGACAGATTTTTGGTAAGGCCTAAATTTGCCATCCCACTTACTCCTGCCCTTTAAGTTTGTTGATGAAAATTCTATTTTTAATTATATTGGAATCCTTAGTATGTGACAAATTACTTCTCTCTTGTTGCTTTCAAAATCCTTTTTTTTATTTGTATTTTGACAATTAGTTGTAATGTGTCTTGTTGTATACCTCTTAGGGACTATCTTTGTGTTCTTTGAGTTTTGTGAATGTGTATATTCACCTATTTCATCAGATTTAGGATGTTTTCAACCATTATTTCTTCAAATAATTTTTCTGAACATTTCTTTCCCTCTCATATTCCTGGGAATCTAATGATGCACATTTTATGATGCTTGATGGTGATCTAATGTTCCTTCAGTCTCTGTGCATATTTCATTAATTTTCTCCCTGCATCCCACACTAAGTCACTTCAAGTTTCTTGGTTTCAGGGTAAGTAATCCTTTCTGCTGCCTGTTCAAATCTGTTTTTTTATCCCTCTATTGAGGCTTTTGTTACAATTCCTGTTCTTTATTGCTCAAAAATACCTGTTTTATTTTTTATTGTACTTTCTATCCCTTCCTTTTGACCAGATGTTTTCCTAACATTTTTTGTTTGTATATGGACTTTTAAAAAGCTCATTTTGCATATTTAAGGCCGTTAATTTAAAGTCTTTGATTAAAAGTTCCAAAGTATGTGCTTCCTCTGGGAAGGTGTCTGGAAAATTCTTATTTATCTAGTGAATGGTCCATTCATTCCTGTTTCTTTGTGTGTTTTGTAATTTTTTGTTGAGCTGAATATTGTGAATATTATAGTTATTTTTTAAAATTTAAATATCTTGTTCTGCCACTCATCTGGGTTTGCAAGAGTTTTTTGTTGTTGCAGCTGCTGTTGTTGTAAGGCTGAGCCATCAACTTGTGAGTTTTCCAAACTATTTTTCTTCCCAAAGAGGAAGTGGTAAGAGAAAAACAAACACACACATAAAGAAACAAGTACTGCCACTTTATGACTCTTATTCTGCTTTTGCCTTGGGGTTGTATTGAAATGGCCACACCTAGAGCTGTCCTCCCCAATATATGAAATAGCTGATCAAAAGCAGTGAACATTGCTTGGACCACATCTCCCCAGATGATTTAGGGTTAGCTTTTTATATACCACCGTGGCACTGGCAAGCTGCACAAGGAGCTCAGCATGCAGTTTTCACTGCTGATTGCCACATGGGCAGTGGATAGGGAATGGGTATCACTACACAGATAAGCTGTGAAATTGTATCTCATCGTAGTTTTGATCTACATTTTCCTAATCTCTACTGATGAACAATGTTTCTGGTGCTTTTTGGTCATTTGTGTTTCCTGGTTGGATAAATGTCTATTCAAGACTTTTGTGGACTTTTTAATTGCATTGATTGCTTCTTATTATTGAGTTGTATGATCTCTTTATATAACATGGATATTAAAACCTTATTGGAGATGTGGTTTCCAAATATTTTCTCAACTTGGGTTGGCTGCTATTTTACTTTCTTGACAAAATCTTTGAGGAATAAAATTGTTTAATTTTGACGAGTTCCAATTTATTTAGTTTTTCTTTTGCTGCTCATGCTAAGGGTGTAAGTTTTAAGAAACTACTGCCTAAAACAAGATCTTGAAGATGGTTCCCTACATTTTCTTCTGGAGTTCTATAGTTGTATCTTTTATATTTAGGTCCTTCATACACTTTTAGTCAATTTTGATATAAGGTGTGAAATATGGGTCTCTTTCTTTTCTTTTTTGGATACGAATATTCAGTTCTTCTAGTACCATTTATTGAATAGACTGTTCTGACCCAGCTGGGTGGACATGGAAGTCTTTTCAAAATCACATATACTTAGATGTGAGGCCCTATTTCTGAGTTCTCTATTCAGTTCCTTTGGACAATCTGTCAACCGTTATGCCTGTTTCATACTGTTTTCTCCACTGTAGCTAAGCAATATATTTTAAGGTCAAAGAGTGAGAAATCTCAAGCTAATTCTTCTTTTTAAATATATTTTTTGGCTATTTGGGGCCCCTTACCCTTCTAACTAAATTTTATAATTGACTTCGCCATTTCTGCAAAAAAAGAAGTTGCTGTTGGTATTTTTATTGGGATTGTATTGAATCTATAAATCAATTTGGGTAGAATTAACATCTTAACAATAGTCTTCCAGTTCATAAACATGAAATGTCCTTCAATTTATTTATCTACTCTGGTTTCTTTTAGCAATGTTTGCAGTTTTCTGAATACAGGTCCTTTATATACTTGGTTAAGATTATCCTAAATATTTTATTATTTAATCGCTATTACAAATGGAAAATTTTTCCTGATTTCTTCCTCAGATTGCTTATCAGTAGTGTATAGAAACGCTAACAATTTTTGCATATTAATCTTGTATCCTGCCACTTTGCTGAACTTGTCTGTTTGTTCTAGTAATTTTATTGTGGATTTGACAGAATTTTCTAGATACAGGATCATATCTTCAGTGAATAGTGGGAGTTTTATTTCATCTTCTATTTGGTTGCCTTTTATTTCTTTATCTAGCATAATTCCTCTAGCCAGAACTTCTAGCACAATATTGAATAACAGTGGTGACAGTGGGCATTCTTGTCTTTTTCTTGATCTCAATGGGAAATATTTCATTCTTTCACCATTGAGTACAATGTTAGCTCTGTGTTTTTCATATATACACTTTCCCATGTTGAGAAAGCTTCCTTCTATTTCTATATTTTGGACTGTATTTATTGAGAAGGAATGCTGTATTTAGTGAAATGCCTTTTCTGTATCAATCAAGACAATAATGTGATTTTTCTTCTTCAATATATTACTGTCAATTTTTTCACTAATTAATTTTATTGTGTGGAACAACCCTGGCATAACTGGGAAAAAATCCACTTGATTGTGGACTGTGATTCTTTTAAAGTTCTTTTGGATTCGATTTGCAAGTATTTTTGTTGAGGAATTTTGCATCTGTATTCATTAGGGATATTGTATTAGTCAGTCAAAGGGGTGTTGATGCAAATTACCAGAAATCTGTTGGCTTTCATAAAGGCTTTTTATTTGGGGTAGAAGCCCACAGTTAGCAGGCCATACAGCATAAGTTACTTCCCTCACCAAAGTCTGTTGCCACATGTTGGAGCAAGATGATTGACGACATCTGCAAGGGTTCAGGCTTCCTGGATTACTCTCTTCACAGGGCTCATTTCTCTCTGGGCCCAGCTGCTCTGCTCTCTCCACAAGGCCAGCTGTAGACTATCAGACAAATGGTTCATCTCTCTTTCCGTGTCCAATTGAGCCTTCTCTCCTTACTTACTTATTTGTTTCTCTATGTGTTTATTTCCCAGGATCCAGGATCAAAAGTCCAACCTCCCTTCTCTGGAGTGTGGTTTCTCTGTGTGTATCCCCCCACAAAGGGGGCAGGGACTCAATGTCCTGCTGATGTGGCCCTATCAAAGCCTCACTTATTATTTGATCAATAAAAGTGAAACCTCCAACAGTCCAGTTTACAAACATAATCAGCATTTCTTTTTGGAATTCATCAATAATATCAAACTGCCACAGATATTCATCTGTAATTTTCTTTTTATGTAGTATGCTGTAGGGTGATGTTGGCTTTGTAGAATGAATTTGGTATCATTCCTTCCTGTTCAATTTTTTGGAAGAGCTTGAGCAGGATTGGTATTAGAATGTATTTGAATGACTGATAAAATTAATTTGTGAAGCCATCTGGTCCTGGGGTTTTCAACTTTGGCAGGTTTTTGATGGCTGTTTCCATCTCTTTACTTGTGATTGGTTAGTTGCCATCTTTTATCAGTGTAGATTGTGTGTTTCTAGGAATTAGTACATTTTGTCTAAGTTGTCTACTTTTTTGGCATATAGTTGTTCATGTTATCCTTTTATCAGTTATCTTTTAAGATATCATGTTATCTTTTATCAGTGTAGATTGTGTGTTTCTAGGAATTAGTACATTTTGTCTAAGTTGTCTACTTTTTTGGCATATAGTTGTTCATGTTATCCTCTTATGAAATCTCTTATTTCTGCAGTGTCATTGGTAATACACCCCTTACATTTCTGATTTATTTCTTTGCATCTTCTTGGTTTTTTTTTGCCAGTCTTATCTAAATGTTTGTTGATTTTGTTGATCTCAAATAACCAAGTTTTGGCATTCTTTATTCCTTCTGTTGTTTTTGTTGTTGTTGTTTTTCTTGGTTTCTTTTATTTCTGCTCTGATCTTTACTATTTCTTTCCTTCAGCTTGGTTTGGTATTAATTTGCTGTTCTTTTCTAGTTCCTTCAGGTGTGTGATTAGATCTTTGATTTTAACTCTTTCTTCATTTTTAATGTTAGCATTGAGGGCTATAAATTTCTCTCTCAACCCTGCCTTTGCAATGTCCCATAGGTTTTGATACATTGTGTTCTAATTTTCATTCATCTCAGGATATTTACTCTTGCAATTTCTTCTTTGATCCACTGGTTACTTAAGAGTGTGTTGTTTAATCTCCATATATTTGTGAATGTTCCATTTTTCTTTCCATTATTGAGTTCCAGCTTCATTCTATTATGACCAAAGACAGTGTTTTGTATAATTTCAAAATATTTTATTTTATTGTGACCTGGCTCATATTCCAGCAAAATGACTATCCTGGAGAAGAATCCATAAGTGCTTGAAAAGAATGTATATCCTGCTGTTTTGTTGTGTAATGCTCTATAAATATCTGTTAGTTCTAGTTCATTTAAAATGTTCTTCAAGCCCTTTGTTCCCTTATTTATCCTCTCTCCATATATTCTATTCCATGCTTAGAGTTTTGTATTGAAGTTTCCAACTATTATTGTATAGACATCTATTTCTTCCTTCATTTTGCCAGTGTGTGCCTCATGTATCTTGGGACATCCAGGTTAGTTGTCTAAATATTTATTATAGTTTTTCATCTTGGTAAATTGTCCTTTTATTAATCTATAATGATTGTCCATCTCTTATAATGGTTTAACATTTAAAATCTATTTTCTGATATTAGTTTTCTACTCCAGATCTTTTGTAGTTACAATTTGTGTGGAATAACTATTTCCAAACTTTCACTTTCAACCTGGTTGTGTCCTTATGTCTGAGGTGAGTCTCTTGTAGACAGCATATAGATGACTCATATTGTTTATTTATTCTGTCAGTCTGTGTCTTTTGATTGGGAATTAGGGCCATTAACATTCAGTGTTATTACTGTAGAGGCATTAGTTTCTTTATCCATTTTGTCCTTTGCTTTTCCATAGTTTTATCTTACTATTGTCTGTCTTTGTACTCTTTAGTTTATCCTTCCTAATAATCTTAATTTCTACACTCTTCTCCATGTCTCTCACCCCTTTTTTTCCCTTTCAGGCTGCAGCACACCCTTTAGAATCTCTTGCAGATCTGCTCTTTTGGTAACATACTTTCACAGTTTTTCTTTGTCTAGGGAGACTTAAAATAACCCTCATTTTTGAAGGACCGTTATCCCAAAGGCTGATGAATGTTCTAAAGGAGCTAAAGCTGCAGGAGAGCAGCAGGTATCATGAGTTCTACATGGAGTGTGTCATCCCCCTGACCCAGGATCATGAAAAAGAAAATGAAGAAGATAGGGAGGCCCCCTGGCCCACACTGGAAAAGTCAGAGGCAGAAGAGAATGATGGCTGAGTGAACACACACCCTCAACCTTGCAGCCCCTCTACACTGTCAAGTTGGGAGTAAGTGAATTGAAGGCTACAAAAGGACACCTCCATCTATCTTGGCCACCTTTGCTGGATCAAGCAGCTGCAGTTGCAACTACAACTGCAGCTGCAGTGGATGCAGGCTTGTGGGTGCTTCAAAAGGGTGCTGCAAAGTCTCCCATCCCACTTTGTGCCCCCTCACAATTGCCAGCTGTGATTGCCCTTCAAGAGCAACCTGAAGCACTGTGATTATTAGCTGAGGATGGGGGGACCAGAAGTCTCAGCTTTACCCCAATTGTCTGAGGAGGTCACTTCTATCCAGCCACCATTCTCCACTGATATCCAAGTCCCCAGAAGTCTCACTGTCTTGCAGGAACTCTCTGGATGGATGGGGCCTTTCCAGGGGAGGAGTTCTACTCAGACAGAACTCCAGCAATTCTAATACTTAAAGCACAACTAATATGCTCTGCAGCTCCAACTATACACAGCTTAATGGCCCTCAAGCCGTGCTATTCTCTATATGCTCCTCCTCACAAATGATATGACAATGCTTAGCCTTTGACCTCCAGGAAAGTAAGGCTTCCATGTTAGTCTCACCTCATGGGCACACAGGGCTTGTTAGGAGCTAGTTGGGAGGAGAGAAGGCATCTGAGAAGTTTTTTCCTCAGAAGACTTGGGGCTGAGCAGCCCAGCAGATGAGAGAAGGTTGGAGTAGATGATGGAAGATGCATGGTGACTGGGCAAGAGGCCATAGAAGGAAGAGGACAAAGAATGGCCAGGGAGAAACCTAAGTTAAGGATGATAAGTAAGGACCAACCTGGGGCCACTGCTTGGAGAGGGAGTCCCACAAGCACTGCTGTGGGTGGGGTAGAGTTGTGGTACTGTGTGGGACCTAAGGTAGGAGAACTATGAGGGAGGCAACTCTCTGTCCTTCTGTCTGCCTGCCTGCCTGTCTATGGTGGTTTACTCTTTCCAAGAGGCAGAATCATGACATTCTCTGATCTTTTGAATCTTCCTGCTTTATTTGGGGGACCTTTGTGGTTTAGGTGTTTTTAATTTAAGGTGTGGGACCATTTGAAATGTTGCAGGGTATGAAAAATAAGAAATGAGCTATCAAGCAATGAGCGTATATTGTTAAGTGAAAGAAGCCAGTCTGTAAAGGTTGCACACTGTATGATTTCAAATATATGGCACTGAGGAAAAGGCAAAACTACAGAGACAGTGAAAAGGTCAGTGGTTGCCAATTGTTGTGAGGAGGGGGAGGGATGAAGGTGTGGAGCACAGGGGTTTTAGGACACTGAATTGACTCTGCCTTATCTTGTAATTGCAGACATATGATGTTGCATTTGCCAAAATCCATAGAAGTATAAAATCCAAAAAGAACCCTAATGTAAGCTGTGTACTTTACTTACGAATAAAGTATCCACATTGGTTCATCAATTGTGACAAACATACCATGTTACTGCAAGATGCTAATAATAGGAGAGAGTAAAATTGTGTATGTGGGGAGTGTAATATGAGAATTCTGTGTGATTTTTTTGAAAACTTGTTCTAAATATAAGGTACATAAATCTTATTTATATTATGATCTAAAAAATATTATGATGTACATCTGTCCCTATATATTAATTGCTAAATTAGAGGGATTCATATCTTTGAATCTGATTCTGGCGGACATGTTCTTGGAATCCTTCCTGTGTCACAAGGACATAAATGAATGCCCATGAACACTGCAAATGTTCAACCATGGAGATTTAATTATTTTCAATATGAAAAGGGAGAATGAGGATGAGGGAATGAGGACTGGAGATTTGCTGGCCCTTGAATTCCATGGAATCTGCAGCTTAAATTGGGTAGTGCAGGGATGGTGGGGAATGTGGGCCACAGCAAGGTGCCTTGCCCTCTCACTTGCTGTTTCCTTTCTGTGTCCACGCTACAGCCTCTACAGGAAGACTGCCCGGTGCTCAGAGAGATATAGGGATGTGTGCATAGTCACATGGTCTTTCAATTTTAGAAAGGAGTCATGTTGCTTTGAATGACAGTTAATGTAAACTCTTGCTCTAAATGGCTTGAATACACTATTATCAGATTTCAAGCATAATTCAGAAATGTAGGATGCTAGATCCCAGCCATGCACTGAGGAGGAGAAGACAGAGGGCTCCTTATGAACTGCAGTCCTGCAGTGACTGGCAATGAAGGTGCTGTCCTCAGCCTATGATACATGTGCACCTCCCTCTATGTCTGATGCTGTAGGATTCCCCATGGTTTACAGGCCAGGTCAAGTCCCCTATGGTTTCTGATGTTTCCAAGTGCTGGGACTCAATGCCATCATTCAAGTTGGCTAACAATTCATGTCATGATGAAACAGCAGAGCTGCTTCTGCAAATCAGTTTATGCTCAGCCTGGGTGCCATTGTGGACCCTGTGGACAAAGCCCTCCTGGTGACCCTCCTTGGGTTAGTGTAATGGAGATTTTTAAACAAGGTAACACTGATGAAAATTCCTAAGGCCATAAAACTTGCTTAGACAATACCCTGGATATGCATCTGGGCCTGACCAATCACGCGACCATAGAATGATCAAAAGCCACCCCTAGTAAAGATTAACCCCAACCCTCTTAACGCTGAAGCTAACTGCGAACATTAGCTTCTGTAAGATTGCTTGCTTGCTTGCTTGCTTGCTCTGCTGGATATGGATAAAAGAGATATGCATTTGAAGTGTACAATTGAAACTGCCCATTACCCTTTCTGGCGCAAGAAAATTGATGCTTTGTTTTAACTAATCTGGTATCTGGGCATGAGAAAAGTTGCTTAATCATGCTGACCCTGCAGGAATTCCCTATAAAAACCAACCACGAGAAGCCGGGGTCGCTTCTCTCCATACTGCTGGAGGGGGCCCCGGCCGGCCGGAAATAAAGTTTCCTATCCAAATTACATTGTCTGGGTGCTGAGTTTCTCTCTAAATGAAGTGTCCCATTTCATTAGGACCAGGAAAGGGTGCTTGTTTCTTCTGAATTGAGTCAGAGGTGGTGGTTCCCTGGGAACAGTGCCTAAGGTCCATCTGCAGTGATTTCAAGATTTCATAGAGGGAAGCGGGTGTGGCTCAGTGGATAGAGCGCCCGTTTACCATATGGGAGGCCTGGGTTCATGTCCTGAGGCCTCCTTGTGAGGGCACAGCGGCCTGAGCAGTGTGGTGGGCTGATGCAGCAACCTCACGGCAGGAAGCGGGTGTGGCACAATGGATAGAGCACCTATTTACCATATGAGAGGCCCCAGGTTCACTTCCCGGCACCCAGCTTGGGCGGTGCCCTGGGCTGATGCGGCAATACCTCACAGCAAGGGGGAGATAAGCAGCCACAGAGAAGACACGCAGAGAATGGACACAGCAGCACAAGCAGCAAGTGGGGTATAAATAAAATAAAATAAATAAAACTTTTAAAAAAATAAAAAAATAAAAAGAAATAAAATGATTTAGAGAATTAAACAAGATAATATTAAAAAAAAAAAAAGATTTCATAGAGGCCTTCAGTGTGTTCATCACTTTTTAAATGAATCTGTATATTTAGTGTTATCATGACTTTTTCATCTTGTCATTGTTAAAGAGAATACTTTTAGAAAAGTAGTTTAGTAAATATGAAACCTGGCTAATTGAAACTAAAGATGAAATAAACCCTTAAAAATCAACTCACAAATTCCTATTTATTTGAAAAGGTGTTAAATATCATTCAGAATTTCTGAGTGTTGGAGGGTGAGTTATAATTATTTGCAATATTAATAGGAAAATCACTTCAGGAAAAAAGGAAGGGGGATTTGGGATTTTGCTGCCCATGATTCCTGTGCCCCATGGTTTCTGAAGCAGCTTGGAGCTTTGTCAGTCCTGAATGCGAAATGGTCAGGACCAGGGCAGGTTAAGGTTCATGGTCAGGTGTGAGCAGAGATTCTGAGGTCCATCTGACTCTCATTGTTTCCAGATTCCCAGCAGATTCACCAGGATCCTCCCTCTACCTCAGGAATGGGGAGATCTGCACTGATTTTCTCAGAGGTAGGTGCTGCTTACTCTTCAACATTTACTGATCCTCAGAAAAGAGGCCTTTCCTTTCATATGGGAAACAGGGGTATTGCACAGGTCTGCCCTGGAATCAAACAGAGGGCATTGTCTGAACTCCATTAATCCCTGCTCCATGACACAATATGTGAGTTTAATAAACTACAGTAATCAAAGCTATCAAACTGCTGACAACCCAGCATCCATTGCATGGTCAACATTAGATTTCATGAAAATGCAGGAGGGCAGAATGTGAGAAATTCCTACATCTACTGTGGTGTCAGGTTGCTGGATGACCCATTTAAGCAATCACTGCTTCCCTCTGAGACTCAGGCTTCAGGCTTTCTTCCCTGTCTGAACCTATTCACTCACAGCACTGTACAAGGTGAGCAGCATAAATGGAATTCACCTGCTCTTGTCAATAGACTCATTAATGACACTAGAAAAAGCTCAGAGCTTCCACATTTAGGTGTAATTACCAAAATAGAATATTTAGTAGCACCTCTAAGAATGTTCCTGTTAATGCCACTTCATTGCCTGGCCTAAAGCAGTCAAAAGTTTGCAATGATTTCATAACCAGGATGCAGGGCATCTTCCCAACATTTAGATTTCTTAGGCATCAAAATTTCAATGCTGGGGACCTGTTCACATCTGATGTTTCACAGAGTTATTTTTCTTCTGGTCAGCTTAAGGTAGGATTGTCCCTTTACAGTAAGATGACAAAGTCATAATTAAAACAGCGACAGTATGACTCATGAAAACCACACTTTTGTTGTAGGAAATCCTTTAAAAGATGCCTTTGCATAGACTTAATCAACAAGTCCACACATGATGACATTTTCTGTGATTCACACTATGACTCCCTTTAAGCTTAATTTTCAACATTATATGACTTGGGAAAGAAGAAATAGACCCTTCAATTCATCAATAAATAACACTGATTGTTCTGCAATAATTACATTTTCCAAAGAAATAATTTATAGATTGCCTGAAAGGACCAGTATGCCTACGAATGTGTGCAACATGCCTGTAGTTGGTGTGGGTCCAACACTTGGTCCCCTTGGCAGGACTCCATGGAAATCTATCTGCTTGTGAACTTCTGCATATTTCTGAAAAACCTGGCTCAGAAGCCTTGAAGGGGGCTGAGGTTTAGGCCCAACCCAGTTTAAGTGTTCACTTTTGAACATTTCTCTATGATTATGTTTCGTTATAATGAATGTGAGGATATAATGTTGAAATACATCTGAAATTGTGTTAATTTCTGAAGTGCTGGAACAGAATCAGCTGCAAAGAGGAGTGTGGGAAATTTACTTTTATTCAGGAACAACATATATTAAAGAACCATGTACAAGGGGCCAATGAGTTTCAACTTTATTCTGGAAGGCACAGGGAGCCATGACAATAGGGCATGATGGGAAAGAGATGTCTTTATCACCAGTCTCTTGGTGGCTGATTGTGCCATTGGACCTCTTGTGCCTGTCTTTCCAGTTGGGAGGCATCTTTCCAGGATTGGTATATATGAGGAGCAGAACCAACAACACAAGTTCTAAGAAGCCCCAGAGTTCCCCTTGTTCTGCTGCCACCCTGTGTTTCTGCCATTGAGCCCCTGCCTGGCTCTGTATTAGCTTCTCCCTCCTCCCAGGACTCAGTGGTCTCTAATCTTCGGTGTGAGTCTAGAGGGACCATTATGCCTTCCTGTTCTGGCTACTGTGGAGACTCTTAGCCTGAGTTCACAGACATCTTCCACTTGGTGATATAAGTATTCTTGCAGAATGTAGTTTCCATGTGACAACTGCTTGCCAGAATCCCCCATCCCCTGTATCCTCCTCAGTCCTCCATAAGCAGACTGCCCTTCCTGAATAGCAAGTTCCAATATCCGTGTCAGAGTGGGACACAGGGTTCCCAATGCTCAATGATGACTAAGCTCAAGTGTGGGATCATGGGATGTAGAAGGGATAAAGGAAAGAATCTGTGTTGCAAGCCAAGGGAACAGGAGGTTACCCTAGGGAGAGGACAGGAAAGGTTGGCCATTCACAGGCAGAATTAGACCTGTTAGACCATTTACACTTTGTTTCATTCCTAACCTTTTTTGAAATACTTTCAAACATACAGGGCAGCTTCAAAAATTATTAGTAATGCCATGCAGAGAACATAGCCCTATCCCAGATATCCACATACATCAGCTTTTAATAGTTTGCCACATTTGCTATATCATTCTATCTCTATCTCTCTTTCTAATCTATCTAGCTAATCTATATGTATCATTTATCTAATCTGTCTATCCATTTCTAAACATTTGACAGTAAGTTGCATACATCATATTCCTTAATATATCCGTATACATTTCCTAAAAATTAAGATGTTCACTTACAAAACCAACTTATATGCATTTATCCATTTCAAGAAATGCAACATTGATATACTTACACACTATATTCCATTTTTCATACATTCTAATAATTTACTGTTGGTCATTTTCTCCTCCATTATTAGATCTAGTTAAGGATCCTGTGTTGCATTTAATTGTTGTTATAACATTAGTCTTTCTCTCTTTTAATTATAGAAACATATATTCAACAGAAACTTTCCTCTCTCAATCACTCCCAAGCATATAATTCCATGGGATTACTCACACTCACAATGTCACCACCATCCATTACCAGAAATTTCCTATCAACCCAAACAGAAAATCTGCATCCATTATGCATTAACTCTCCATCTTCTACCCCTCTGCCCCTGGTAGGCTGTTTACTTTCTTTCTCTATGGATTTGTATATTCTCTCTATATTCTATATAACTGGAATCATATAATATTTTTCCCTTTGTGTCTGACTTATTGCTTCAATGTGATGTCTTCATGGTTCATTTATGTAGAATGCTTCAAAATTTCATTCCTTTGTATGGGTAAATAATATTCCATTAAAGACCTACACCATATTTTTTCATCCATTCATCTGTTGATGAATACTTGGGTTGCTTATAACTTTTGTCTAGTGTGAATAATGCTGTTATGTTCATCAGTGTACAAATATCTAGCTGATTTTCTGCATTCAATTATTTGGGTATATACCTAGAAATGGATTTTCAGAGTCATATGTTAATTCTATGTTTAAATTTTAAGGAACCAATACACTGTTTTTGACACAGCCTGAACCTTTTACATTTCCCCCAACAACGTACTATATTGTTATTTTCCACATTCTTGCCAGCACTTATTTTGCACTTTTTAAATAATAGCCATCCTTGTGTGTTTGAAGTGGTATCTTATTGTTGTTTTTATTTGCATTTCTCTAGTGGATAATTGTATGAGCATCTTACCACATGCTTACTTACAATTTGCATATCTTCTTTGGAGAAATGTCTATTCAAATCCTTGGTCCACTTTTTTTGGATTCTCTGCCTTTTTTGTTGAGTTGCGGGTGTTCTTTATATTTTCTATATTAATCATCTATAAGATATATTGTTTCTGAATATTTTCCCCCATTCTGTAGGTTGTTTTTACATTGTGATAATATCCATTTATATATAGCACTTTCAATTATGAAATGGCTAATTTAATTTTTTTCTTTAGATTCTCATGCTTTTGGTGTAAAATTAAAATCCACTGCCTACTACAAGTTCCTGGATATATTTCCCTATGTTTTTTTTCTGAGTTTTTTTTTCTCAGGATTCACTCTTATATTTGGGTGATTGATCCACTTTCATTGATATTTATATATGGTGAGAGGTAGGGGTCCAAATTCATTCTTTTGCATCTGATGTGCCAAACATTTCAGTACCATTTGTTAAAGAGAGTATTCCTTTCTGATTGAATGGCCTTAGAAACCTCAGTGAAAATCAGCTGATCATCATTGTGTGGGTTTAGAATTTTCAATTCTATTCCATTTGCCTATATGTCTTTCCTTGTGCCAGTACCACAGTATTTTGATTATATAGATGTGTAGTAGGTTTTTAAACCAGGAAGTGTGAGTCCTCCAACTTTGCTTTTTTCAACATTTTTTAAGACTATTTAAAGTCCTTCACCACTGCATATTATTATGATCATTAGCTTTTCCATTTCTCTGAAAAGGGCTGTGGAATTTTTATTGAGATTGCATTAAATATATAAATTGCTTTGGGTAGTAATGACGTCTTAATGATTATGGTCTTCCAGTCCATGAGCATGGAACATATTTCCATTTATTCAGGTTTTCCTTCATTCCTTTCAGCAATGATTTGAAGTTTTCTGTGCAAGTCCTTAAATCCTTTGATAAATGATTTCTTATATATTTTATTCTTTTGGTTGCCATAGTAAATATAATTGTTCTATTGATTTCCTTTTCAGATTGTCCTTTGCTAGTGTATAGAACCAAAATTCTTTTTTTTTTTTTAATTATTGACCTGGTATCCTACTACTTCCTGAATTCATTTACTAGCTCTAGTAGTTTTATTTTAGATGTTTCAAGATATTCTATGTAAAGGATCATGTCCTATACCTATTCTGTGAATAGGGATAATTTTACTTCTTCCTTTCTAATTTTGATATCTTTTATTTCTTTTTTTTGCCCAATTTCTGTCTTGAACTTCTAGTACACTGTTGAATAGCAATGTTGATAGAAGATCCTTGTCTTGTTCCTGATCTAAGTCAGAAAGCCTTCAGTCTTTCACCATTAGGTATAATGTTAGCTCTCCGTTTTCATATATGCTCTTTATTATGTTGAGAAAGTTCCCTTCTCTTCCTAGTTTTCTGTGTGTTTCTATCATGAAAGGATGTGGGATTGTGTCAAGTGCCTTCAGTGCATCAATTCAGTTGCTCATTGTTTTTTTCTTCATTCTACTAATGTGGTTAATTAACTTATTTTCTCATGTTGAACCATCCTTCCATTCCTGATATAAATCCCACTAGGACATTGTGCACAAATTTTTACATAAATTATTTGACTTGATTTTTTGCTATGTTTGGGGAGTTCTGCATCTTTATTCTTAAAGAATATTGGTGTCAATTTTTTTTTCTTTTGTTATTTCTCTCAGGCTTTGCTACTAACATAATACTGGCCTCAAAAAATTATTTAGGATACCCTCTCTTCAATTTTTGGAAGATTTTGAAAAGAATTGGGTAAATTTTTCTTCAAATGTTTCATAAAATTCACAAGTGAAAACATCTGGTCTTGGAACTTCTTTATTGGAATTTTTTAATTACTAAATGTTTTATTTAATTTTCACATATTTGGGAATATTCTAGTTCTCCCTGTCACTGATTTTTAACTTCTGTTCATACTGATCAGAGAAGATACTTTGCATGATTTTAATATTTTAATAAGTAGTGAGAGATGTTTTGAGATTTAACATGGTCTATTTTAGAGAATGATTAGGGTGCTTTTGATAAGCAGATGTATCTACTGTAGTTGGATGAAGCATTATATATATGCTAGGTCTATTTGATTTACTGTATTGTTCAATTTTTATTGATTATTGAAAGTGGTGTACTGAAGTAACTTACTATTAATATAGAAGCATGAATTTTTCTTTCCAAATCTGTTAATGCTTGCTTCATTTATTTTGGGGCTCTGTTTTAGGTGCACATGCTTATCATCATTAGATCTTTTTTCTTTTTTGAGGTACCAGGGCCCAGGGATTGAACCTGAGAACTCATAAGTGTAAAGATGGCACTCAATCACTGAGCCACATGGCTTCAATGAGTTGGATTTTTCATTTGATTGCTTGTTGTTTGTCTTTGTTTTTAGAAGGCACTTAGGACTGAACCAGGGACTTCCCAAG
>JAQZBX010057024.1:0-18058 GCA_029593785.1 Cabassous unicinctus
AATTAAAAAAGGGAGACAGTATCCTGCCAATATCCCCAAGTCAGTCTAACATGATACACTAACCTGGAAGGTGAATATAGTTTGTTCTCTTTGACTAATTGACTGTCTTGGTTAGATATTGTTGTGAACCTATAAAGGCTGCAACTACTATCTTCAAATGTAGGTTTTTTGTCTTTTCCAAAGACCTTCGTTGGTACTGCTTCAAACACTTTGTAGTCCATAAGCGCTTGACACACTTTCACCACTTTGGCCCGAGGAATATCTACATCACCAAAATACTTATTCTGAATTAGGTGAGAAAAAATGACATCCACAGCTTCCGAACCAACAAAGCAGTCATTGTGTCGTTTTAAATGGTGCCTTCGTCTTTTCACTTCCACTTGTGTTTGAAGGGTGTCTATAATGCTGCTCCATATATATGTGGCTCCAAATGGCTTCCGGGCCACAGTGAAACCTGGAAAGGGAAAAAAATAGCAGAGTAACTGAGATTTAGTACCTTGTTCATTTGTAGTAAGGTCTAAGCAATCTCCCCTTCCCCCCTTGCTGTCTGTGTCCATTCACTGGGTGATCGTCTGTGTCTGTTTTCTTGCCTTCTCCTCTCATTTTTCTCCTCCAGGCTTCACCGGGATTCGATCCTAAGGACCTCCGATGTGGGAGAAAGGTACCCTGTCACTTGCGCCACCTCAGTTCCTGGTTTCTGGTGTGCCTCGCCTTGACTCTTCCCTGCGTCTCTCTTTTTTGTGTGTGTGTCATCATCTTGCTGTGTGGTTCACCACGCGGGCCCAGCTCACCTGCTCGCCTTTTTACCTGGAGGCCCCGGGGATGGAACCCGGGTCTTTCCATATGGTAGATGGATGCCCAATCACTTGAGCCACCCCGCTTCCCAGGCCTAAGCAGTCTTTAAACCAAAAGCAATGATTTCCAAAGTTATTAACAAGGACCAAGTTTAAGGTCAGCTTAATACTGAAATATTAAATTATTAATAGCAATTTATTTTTAAAACGCATTGCTTACTATATGCCAAACACTCTTCTATGTGCTAGGATACAACACTAAACAAAATCAAGTCCTCATGGACTTCATACTTTGTGGGAGGATATAGATAATGTGTGTTAGGTCAGTGCTAAGAAGGAAAAATAAAGCACAGGGAGAAAATGCTATCTTAAATGGGATGTCAGGAAAGACTTTTTTGATAAGGAGAAGTTTCTGAGGAGAAACTTGAGTAAAACAAGGAAGCAAGCTGTGCAGATATCTGGGGACAGAGATAACAGAAAAAGCAAGGCCGTGAGGTGGGTATGTGCTCTGCTAGGACAACAGGAAGGAGGCCAGCACATCCCCAGTGAATAATCGAGAGAGAGAACAGTAAGAAGTGAGGTAAAAGAGGGAATGGAGATGGGGCTGTGGAGGGGGTTACAGATCAAGTAGGATCTCATGGTATATACAATTACGCGCAGGGTATTCTATTAGATACCTTACATAAATTATCTAATCTGCACAGCAGCCCTATGAGGTAAGACACCACCTCTACTGGAGAGACAGAAAATAGATTCACAGAGGTTAAGGGTAATTTCCAAACATTATGATGTAAGAGGTAGTCTTGAGATTTGGTCTCATGGTCTACATGACTTCTAAGCATTTATCAGTCTCATATATATGGATGTATCTACACACACACACAGAATCATATATATATATAATGGTTATAGGAATAAATTGATTTTTTTAAAGCTTCCTATTATTCAGGCTTATGAGTTAAGTACGTTGTAAGAAGGGTAAACTAATGATTTGGTTTCTGCCCAATAGGAACTTATAACCTATTACAAAGAAATATTGCTGTAAAGAAAGCAAGACTTTAGCCAAACATAAAACAAAGACAACAAGCTTTCAAAATTTTCCCTTCATATTTTTTCTCATTGTAATAAATTGATATTTGGCAAAACTGCAAAGAAGAAAAGGAGAAAATCAAAAGAAAGAAAACTGACCTTTGGTCTACCTAATCATCAGCTTGCTGGATGTCTCTCTCTCTTTTTATTTTATTTAAATACAGAATATACCCTTTTATGTTTTACACTTTCTAATTATCCTCTGAAAATTCAGTGGTCCTAATTTTTAAGGCCCCATTTTTGTTAAGTATATTACTTCCTTAATTTTTAGGATATTTTAGCAGAGAAATTGAAAAATTCCTACTTCCTTTAAGATCGTCTAAAAAGGAAAACACTATACATCAGTACAACAGTAAGGATTAAGGAGAATTATAATTAAAGAAACTGCTACTTGAAATTACCTTCCTACCTTTTAGATAAAATAGAATGTGGAAGATGAAAGCATCAGGTAAATTCCTGAAGGGCATTAAAATTCCATTTAATGCACTGGGTGCATTTGAAATTCATCTTTGTGTTGCAGTGAATGAATGCAGTGATTCACTATACTGTATTCACTTATAGCATCCCATTGTGTTACATAGCTACTAGCAATTTTAACAGCTTTACCACGATAATTAACACACACAGCCCTTTACCGTTTGTTTGTATTTTTCCAATACCAAAAATAGATGGGTAATTTATCTACCCATTACTATGATGCTAATTTAAAATAATGAGCAAGATTTTTAATTATCAAAATTGAAGATACTTCATAAACCAGCACTAAATAAGGAAAGTAATTGTAGCCAGTCTTCTAAATATTAAATAAGCAGATTCGAGAATGGAGAATTAACTAGGTAAGTCAAGCTGGAATTAGGTTTCCTAATGGTACAGTACTGAGTCTCTACTGAATAAAGCCAGAATCTGGCCTTTGATGGAATCTCAAAATAAGCCCAGGTCATTCCTGGTTTCCAGAACCCAGGAATATCTGTGCAGTTTTCAACCACAATGACTTAATAAAAGGAGGGTTAGCAACTAATACTCTTAACTTCCTGAGCTACCAAAAAATTTAACTGAGATTTAAATGAACTTAATGCCTGCTCTTTAATCTTTTTTCAAATCTTCATTGTATTAGTAGCAGCTAACATTTGCTACTTCCAATGAGATAGGCTCTGCCTTCTCTCATTTAATCCTGATAAACTTCTCTGTGAAATAGCTATTAATAATTCTATTTTGAGGAAATTGAAGCACAGTCAAACAAACTCACCCTTGGTTACATAGCTAGTAAATATATACTAGATTTTCATAGTACTTAAATATAACATTAAAAGTCAGCTACTAGATTAATAGTTTTAGTGTTAAACTTTCAGTGGATTCTTGAATAAAGTGAAATAGCTCAAAGAGAGTCCAAGAGATTAAAAGAAATAAAAATAAACAATTCTAAGATTTGTGAACCTTTAACCAAACTATTTAAAAACACTTAGGAGCAGATGTGGCTCAAGCAGTTGAGCTCCCGCCTCCCACATGGGAGGTCCCGCGTTTATTCCCAGTGTCTTCTGAAAACACACACACACACACACACACACACACACACAAAACAAGCAAAACAAATGAGAGAAAACAATTCAGGGGAGCCAATGTGGCTCAGTGGTTGAGCGCTGGCTTCCCACATACAAGGTCCCGGGTTCAATCCCCAGGCCCTAGTACCTCAAAAAAATAAATAAAAATAAAAATTGAAAACACTTAGCAGTCACTACCCCTAAAATAAAGCAGGATATCATATAAATTGCTACAATAAATATTATCTGCAGTTTACAAGGGGTAAGACAGGAAAGGACAGGCAAGGTTCAAACTTGAAGAGATAAATTGCATTTTAAGTCCCAGTAAAACAGATTTCTGAACTAGTGATAGTATTAAAGATGAAGCATATTATTCGTAGTTCAAGCTACAAGTAGGTTAGCTTATAAATCCCAAAAGAGAAGGCTGAGTCACTTATTAATTTGAGATCAATAAAAACAACTGAAGTGGGTAAAGCTGGTAAGAGGGGATATACAACTTCAATGATGTGGAAAAGGCTAATCCTCACAGGGGAATTAAGAGGTAAAAAATAACTTGCTGCTTAAATGTGGGAAATCAGGAAGTTTTGCAGGTTGGATAACACTGCATAAAAGATTAAAGAACAGGTTAGAGCAGGATAGTAGGCACCTGTAAACCACACGATGTTTCCAGAGTCCTCCAGGCCCTTTTAGGTCCCCTCTGTTCTCTCTGACCATTAATTCCCAGCCACTGCATCGTGGGATATTACCTCTCAAGCACCACCACCCACAGACCCAAACTAGCTCATGTGCATACAGGTATTTTAATACATAATATACCCTGGACTTCACAAGTAAGTATGCCAAAACCCACCCCAGGATAACCTGTTTTCTTAATGTTGGCTTCACCAGATGTACAGATTCCCCAACATGCTGGTTTGAAATTTTTTATTTATCAGCATCTAAGACAAAATAAGAGTTGAAATGAATATTGTTAGAGCAGACCACGGCCCAGTAAGATGACTTATTGTGATTTCTAAACATGATTCAAGAGACTAGAAGTATACAATGAGTGCTTTGTAAGTCTAGCAATTAGAATTTAAGCTTCAGTTTGCCCTCAGGTCTCAGTTGCATATGAGCCGGACAACTCTTTAAAATTCATCACTATCAACATATTGATACTCCCTTATTTGCACAGGGGCAAGTATTTTGTAAAGGTGTCGTGACCAAAGGAATCAGAGTCTAGAGACCAGCCATGAGAACCCTGGATAAGAGACTTATCTCAGTACACTGGTTTCTTCATCTATTGGTACAAGAGTTGAAGAGTATGATAATGGTTGGTTTCAGG
Organism: Cabassous unicinctus; assembly: GCA_029593785.1. Classification (NCBI taxonomy): domain Eukaryota; kingdom Metazoa; phylum Chordata; class Mammalia; order Cingulata; family Chlamyphoridae; genus Cabassous; species Cabassous unicinctus. Next base: position 4,746 of record JAQZBX010057024.1, read on the forward strand.
TCTAATTGCTGACCCAAGATTTCATGATTTTAAAGACTGGAATTATGCCCCTCTCCATTCATTTAGATATGAATATTGAACACCAAATGAAAGAGGGCAGAACTACAAGTGAGAAATGAAGTAGGAGGAGAAATATGGCCCTATAAGATACAAAGCTTTTGGGAAGATGGCCTCACAAGTGAATTTCTTAAAACAGAAATTGCTTTAAGCTAGATCTATATATAACATACTATACATGCTCTTAAGCACTATAATAAATCTAGGATAGTTATTAATTTTCAAGTAGTCTCATCTTTATTTGCTTAAAAACTGTAGCTATTTTTCAAAAGCAAAGATCTGCCCTTCATATTTATTTGAACTCTATCAAAAAAGTTTCCCAACAATAAATTAAACTTCTAAAACAATATAGACATTGCTATAACATTTGAAATACTACTAAGAATTATCTTTGCGTCAAAGAATGCACATTAAACAACTTTTTTTACAATCATTTCCTAAAAGTCAAAACATAAAGCAGATATGTCAAGTAAATTACATTTACTCAAAAATCCACAACAACCACAATCCATGCAGTAAGCATCAACTATAGTCCAACAGTGAAAATTATTCAAATAGTCAGACTATATTAAAATCCGTAAGTGCAGATCAATAAGCACATTATAAAACTGGACCCCAATGTAATACACACAGAACTGCTAAAATATGCTAACTCTAAATGAACATTTAAGAATTTTACTTTCATCCTCAGGATTTAGACTAGACTTAAAAAATTCAGATAGTTCATGTTTTTTCACAAAACTTTAACAAACAGTGAACTAATGTCTTCTTTCTTTCAAAGTTCCTTATAGTTAGTAAAGGTTCAGATCATTTGCCTTCTAGATTGCTTCAACATAGCACAGTAGATTATTCAGCACTTGTTAGTTGTAGATTATTGCCAACTACTAAAAAACATTTTTTAAGAAGAGTTAACCCAATCACCCTCAGTGGGTGATTTTATCCCCCATGGGACATTTGGCAATGTCTGGAGACATTTATGTTGTCACAACTGGAAGGTGGGGGGAGAGTGTTACTGTTATCTACTGGGATATTGGGATGCTGCTAAACATCCTAAAATGCACAGGCCAGGCCCACAACTAAAAAAATGTCAATAGTGCTGAGGTTAAGAAACTTTGGAAATGACTGAATGTTGTCCGGACATGGGAACTTGTCCTAATGCAGCAGGCACAGTGCTAGGTGTGGCAAATATAAAAAGACAAGAGCATGGACTTTGGCGTCTTAGAGACCTGGGTCCCATTCTTGGCTCCATCATTTAGTAATAATGCAACCTGGGGCAAATTGCCTAACCATTGCAAAACAGAGCTAATTCCACTTCTCTCAGATATTGTGAGGATCATATGAGATAATATACGTAAAGTGGGTAGCACAGTGCCCAGCAATTAACAGATGTATAACTAAAAATAAAAGAAACTATCACAGTCTAGAGGAGCCTAAGGAGATGTGACAACTCAATGTAATGTGGTATTCTGGAACAGAATAGGGACATTAGGTAAAAACTAAGGAAATATACATTATTAACTAAAGTTCATACTTTATATTAATATTGGTTAATAGTGACAAATGTGCTATGCTAACGTAAGCTGTTAATAAGGAAAACTAAGTATAGGGTATATGGGAACTATATAACTATTTTCATGACTTTTTTGTAAGCCTAACTCTTCTAAAATTTTTCAAGTTTCTTTAAAAAGGGGGGTTAAAATTTTTCAAGTTTCTTTAAAAAGGGGGGGTTATCTTTCTTCCTCTTCCTTCTTCTGAACTTAGAGACAGTCCCCACCCTCAAGGAGTTTCCCCTTTACCTACTCCTACCACCTGGATGATGTCAAGCTCTGAATAGTATTCAATCAAATAGACCTCGAGGAGATGAAAAGACATACCAGAGGATTTAATTCTTCATCGGGAAACAGCAAATACATCAATCCTAAATCTTTTAGGATTTAGGGAGTTTTATTTTAAGAATTATTTTTTCAAAAGAGGTTTTAAATACATTACTCAGTGAATTATCAAGACAAAGGAAAAGGACCACATCTGTTGGCCAGCAACTGAAACCTCATGAAAACAGATAAATGTAAAGAGAACTCTGTATTGGGTGTTAAAACAGGGCAGCTGTGACTGAGTGGAAAAAACTTCCTTAGTAGTTGGCAATAATCTACAACTAACAACCACTTTTACTGGTTATTGATTTTGCTAGACCAGAGTTTATTTTTCTTCCTGTATTTTATTTAGAGGTTTCATGCTGAAGATTGAGTTGCCTCTGAAAAGGAGGCTGCAGGCAGGTAAAACGTGTTAAATAAATCTCTATAACAAGCACAATTTTAAAATATGTTGAGAACAACAACAAAGGTAGGCATTGACCTCTGCTTTAATTAATACAGAATAATGAGACAGCATATGGGAAGTACTTTGAGCTCCCTGGAAAAGTGATACCAGGCAAATTCAAAGAGTTGAGTTACAGTATAAAGGGATAACAGGATAGCATACCAATTTCTTGTTGCATTTGTCTTCATTAAAAGACCAGTGTCTTCAAAGTACCAGCTGAAGGTTAACATATAGACCTTATTTCTTATTTCTTCTACATAAATCAGGTCCCTGGTCTTTACAGCCCCTTTAAGGTATGGAAGAGTTACTAATAGGTGGAGAAACAAAATACAAAACTGCTTGCCAGAACACACGGAAAAGGAATGGCAAGGAACCAAGAACCATTGGCTCCCATTACCATGCTCATTAGGACTGTGATAAGGCAACCAAATGGTGGAAGAGGGATTAACAAATGCTAACAGGCAGGGACTCCAACTGCAGCAAGCCAATGTGAAAAGTGGGTCCCGCCTTGCCTACCACAGCCGGTGTGTAGAGGACAGTGGTCTTTTCCCTGGGCTCAGATATGCTAATCAGCACTTGAACTCTTCCCTCTGAGAGCCATCTACCTGAATTTTTAATACATATTCCCTTACACCATCTAAGAACCCTTAAAAATGCCCAAAGCCCAGAATTGGTATTTCAACTGTTAGGGAAGACAGGGTGCCATTTTTTAATCAGGTAAATCTGGCAATTTCCTTCACTCAAAGTGAACCTAAAGAATTCTCAGTACTGTTTCCAAATATCACTTGAAAAGGTTTTAAATTCCTAAATGCTGAAGTATTTTCCTTCACTCCACAATGTAAAACAAGGTGAGAGTTTGAATGTAGTTATCGTGTGCTTATCTGAATCCTTAAAATGGGGAGCAGAGTAAGGTCAATATTAAGACCTCTCTTAGAAAAGTACAAATGAAAAGCGGTTTTTAATCAAAACTTATCATGAGCATTTTGAGGAGTAAAAGGAGCATTCATTAGTAACTCAATCGCAAGACTAGGACCTCTGAGACGCATCCATTTGCCCTGAGCGGGTTCTCTGACCACGGTCACCTTGAAGAAAGAGTCAGTTTCATTGGTTGGTGTTTTACCAAAAAAGGCTTTTGTCAGATGGGGACCCAATATCTAGATCACTCCAAACTGCAGTTCCAGAAAAGTCTGCAACTGATCTAAAAGGGGGTGGGGGGGAAGCCAAGCAATAACGAAATCTTCCAACAGTCGTCTGAGTCACTTCTAGTTACTGAGTTATAGATATACTAGTACCACAATTTTAGAAGTGATCTTCGGATTCCATTCACTTGTTTGCACGTTTGAAGAAACAGAGACCCTAAGCAAAGTACCCCAAGAGATCTGAGTAAGCTGGTGGCAGAATCTACCAACTTCTCTCCTAATGCCCATGTATTTAAAAGAAGAAAAGCCAGAAACATCTATTCACTGAATACTACTTCTCCACATCAGAAAGATGCCAAGTACCTGCCACTAGAGCTTACATAACAGAAACCTCTCCTCTCTCCCAGGAAGTCTGCGGAGAGGAGCATGATCCCTGAATCCTACCAGTCCGCAGAACAAAGTGGGCAAGAAAGGCACTCGGCCCATGGCCACACTGCGGTGCCAAGGTTGGTGGCCGAGACAGAGGGCAAAGAGCTATACGAATTTCCAAATATCATTATACTTTGTCACCAAGAATGATGTGGTCCATATGCTAGAGACCAACTGCGAGTGCCTGGAACGTAACGAGCGCACAAACCAACGCGCGGTGAAGTTAAAAAGTTTGGTTAACTTGGGCAACAGCTGGGCTGGGAGGGCAAATCCGCGGCTGGGTCCGCGCACGAGCGGGAGAAGAACCCGATCCGCCGCAGCTGTGCTGGGCTCGCCAAGGCGCCGCGGAGCCGGCGGTTTCTCGGCGGTGGTGGGACTGGGGTGGGTGTGGGGTGGGTGCTGGGTGGGTGGCGCGCGCCTCTCAACCCCCTGCGCCGCCCGCCACCAGCAAGGGACACAGCCGGAGCCTCCCATCCCGCGCCAGTCCTGGAGGGAGCCCCCGGCACCTACCTGGAGGCCTCTGTGCGGGGCTGTGGAGAGCCGAGAGGTTCAGCGCGGCCGCCTTCTCCCGCACCGTGGCCATAGCCGCTGCACGCCGAGGCAGCACTCGCGCCGCGGAAGCCAGTTAACCGGCCCGGGGCGGGGCTCCCGCCAGCCCCCGCCCATGGGCGGACCCAGAGAAACCCCGCAAGCTGCGGGTCATGTGCTTCCCTGGGCAGCGGGAAGGCGACGCCCCTGCGGGGCTGGGAGAAGGTGTGTCCGCTGCGTCCCCTGCCCTGGAGCACCCCTCCGGGCCGTCACGATGCGGGCGGGTGGCCAAGGAGAAAGTAGTTCACTGTGCCCGGCCCGGAGCGCGCGCTCGGCATCCAAGCGGCCCGCGGCCGGCAGAGACCACCTGGTTCAAACCTCGTCCCAGTGTAGATTAGCTCTGGGACCAGGCAAGCTCCTGGAACTCTGCCTCAATTTCCTCAGCTGTGACGCGGAGGTAATATTAGTATCCGCTCCACCAAGTTATTCGTGAGGATTATACAAACCAATCCATGTCAAGCGCTGGGTCTGGAACATAAGTGCTTTAATGATGTCGCCGTCATAAATGCACTGAGTTCTTCACATATCCCTCCCTGTAGAGAACAAACAAATCTTTATCTGGCCCAGGAGAGCAATGTCCAGAGGTCATAGTCTGGGGGCTGGCTGCCAAGGAAATCTGTGCCTCATCCAAAGTAACCCTGGGTCGGGTGGATAGGGGCAAGCTTTCTATGAAAAGGGAGAGTCGGACTAAAGAAGGAAAGAAGGGGGTGGGGGGAGAGTGTCAGGGAGTGGGAGGGCTGTTCGTGGGAAGCATCTTAGTTGTCCGGGAGGTGGAAGCCACGGAATCCAGAGTTCCAAGGCTGGGGCAGGCGACACAGAAGCCGGAGTTACCGCTGAAAGGGTGAAGGGTCTAAGAGACCAATAATCCCATTGCCAGAAACTTGCCCACTTTTTCAAGTTCCGGAATTTTGCAGCCATTTTAGATCTTTAGTACATGTATTATAATGTCTTTTCTTAGAAAGGAGGATGCTTATGTGATCTGGTTATAAATTAGAATGGCGTTGAAGTGGGAGTTGTTACTTAGCTTATTGGAAGAAGCTCCTACATGTGGTTGTTTCAGAGAATACATACTAAGAAGCTTAAGTAAGGACCAAGGTTTAGTGGATGGGGCATGGAAGGGCGGGGGGTGGCAATTCCTTCTACGACTTACAGAAGGTTGCCAGCTGATAGGTCTTTTTTAAAATATATATTTTTTTATTTTAATTTTTTTTTCCCGTCACACACGCAAGATGGCTCCCTAGTCTGTCTGCTCATGTTGTTTAAGAGACACTGGAACGGAATCGCGACTTCCACCTGGAGGCAGATGCCTAATTGCTTGAGCCATATCCGCTCTGGGTAGGTCTTTTTTTAAGTAGGCTCTTCCCCTGGCGGTAGTAAACTTGGCCTCAGGTATGTCTGAGGAATTTCCTTTGTCATTTCTCAGTTTGCTTACAGAGATAAGACTCAGGACGTTTTTCAGGTATCATAGATAAGTTAGCTTTAGTCTGTCCTATGCTGCATAACTGAATGAACTAATTGGGAGGAAAAAAAAACTCATGGTGTTTCTGAAAATAAATCTTGACAAACATTAGCATTGGGCCTTTTGAAAAAGTCAGGTGACCTCAGTAACCATTTTTAAACCTTATATAATATTTCAAAGAATTTTTCACCAGCTCCTGCGTATTTGTGTACCTCATCTGGAATGCTGTATTTCTTCTTCTCTACCTATCTGCATTCTGTCCACCCTGGGGGCCCACTCCAAATCTCACCTTCTTCACTAGACAGATTTTTACAGGTTATCCTGATATATACCTTTCTTAACTGCAGTTGGTTCTTACTTGGCCCCCTGTTGTATTCTTATCTCTATTTTAACACTTAGGTCTTGATTGCCTAATAAAATTGGAAGATTGTCCAGGGCAGGGAGTTTATTTTAACCACTCAGATTTCTTTCATCATCTGTACAGTGTTGGACATATACTGGATGCCTTGATTGTCCTCATCAAAATATTATGCTTTTTAAAGTTTAACATTTAGGAACCTATAGATTTTTTTTTAAACACCGTCATCTAACAGGTATCATAAACAGTATATGATATGAAAGGAAATTTCCTTCATCCTTTTCCTTTTTAAAAAACAAATCAATTTTATTGATACATATTAATAAAGTATAGAGTTAATTCAAAGTGTACAATCAATGGTATTTTGCATAATCACATAGTTGTGCATTCATCACTTCAATCATTATTTTCATTATTTCAATAATAATAAAAAACAGACAAGAAAATTCTTCACCTCTCAATCTTTCTATGTTTCGCCTGCTGTGCATAGCTGCTATTTCTGGCTATTCTTGCACAATTATTTATTTATTAAGCAGTTTTATTGAGATATATTCACATACCATACGATCTATCCACAGTGTAAAATCAATGGCTTAGTATGTTCATAATGTTTTGCATTCATCACCACAAAAAATTTTAGAACCATTTCATTACTCCAAAAAGAAAAACTCCACACACCTTGGCATGCCTTCCCCAGTCCCACATAACCACTAATCTAATTTCATCTTTATAAATTGATTTATATATTTTTTCATCTTTATAAATTGATTTATATTTACATTTTATATAAATGGAATCATACAATATGTTACACTATTTCATTCATAGTAGTGCAATCATACAATATTTCTCCTTTTGTGTCTGGCTTGCTTCACTCAACATAATGTCCTCCAGGTTCATCCATGTTGTCATATGATTGACAACTTCATTTCTTCTTACCACTGCACAATATTCCATTGTGTAAATACACCACAGTTTGTTTATCCATTCATCGGTTGATGGACACCTGGGTTATTTCCAACTTTTGGCAATCGTGAATAACGCTGCTGTGAACATCAGTGTGCAGATGTCTCTTTGTGTCACTGTTCTTAGTTCTTCTGGGTATATACCCAGTAGTAGTCTTGCAGGGTCATGTGGCAAATCTTTATTCAATGTCTTTAGGAACTGCCAAACAATCCTCCACAGTGGCTGTACCATTCTGCATTCACACCAACAGTGAATAAGTTTATAAAATGTATATATATATATAATAACATTTATGTAAACAAATGCACATATATGCATATGTATTTATATATCATTTTACAAATAAAAAAAAAATTAAAAAAAAAAAAAAAAAAAAAAAAAAAAAAAAAAAAAAAAAACAGTGAATAAGTGTTCCTATCTCTCCACATCCTCTCTAACACTTGTAGTTCTCTGTCTTTGTAATAGTGGCCATTCTGATAAGTGTGAAATGATATCTCATTGTAGTTTTGATTTGCATTTCCATAATCATTAGTGATGTTGAGCATTTCCTCTTGTGTTTTTATGCCACAATGTGTTTCTTCTATGGACAAATGTCTATTCTTTTGCCCATTTTTCAATTGGGTCATTTGTCTTTTTATTGTTGAGTTGTAACATCTCTTTATAAATCATGGATATTAAGGCCTTATCTGACATGTGATTTCCAAATATTTTCTCCCATTGAGTCGGCTGCCTTTTCACCCTTTTGACAAAGTCCTGTGAAGTACAAAAGTTTACTTTTGAGGAGGTCCCATTTATCTAAATTTTCTTTTGTTGCACATGCTTTGGGTGTAAGGTCCAAGAAACTGCTACCTACCACAAGATCTTTAAGATATTTCTCTACGTTTTCTTCTAGTAGTTTTATGGTCCTGGCTTTTTACGTTTAGGTCTTTGATCCATTTTGAGTTGATTCTTTTATAGGGGGTGAGAGAGTTCCTCTTTCATTCTTTTGGGTATAGAAATCCAGTTTTCAGGAAGCGATGTGGCTCAAGCGATTGAGCTCCTGCCTACTACATGAGAGGTCCCGGGTTTGGTTCCCAGTGCCTCTTAAAGAAGGCAAGCTGATGTGATCGGCTGGTGTGTGAGCTGACACAATAAGAGACACAAGGAGGAAAACATAATGATAGATATAACAAAGCAGGGAGCGGAGGTGGCTCAAGCAATTAGGCGCCTCCCACCCACATGTGAGGTCTTGTTTCCTTGCTGTGTCTCTTTGTTGAGTCTTCTCACTGTGTCACCTTGTTGTGTCAGCTTGCTGCAACAGTCCGTCGCATCAGCTCGCTGTCTTGCTATCTTACTCATCTTTAGGAAGCACCAGGAACCAAAGCCAGGACCTCCCATGTGGTAGGTGGGTGCCCAGTTTCTTGAGCCACATCTTCCCCAATCTCTTTAAATGTGATTGGTTTGTTAAGTTCTTGTATTTCTTGTAGCATCAGTGTAGGTAGTTTTTTTGGCATGTATGTTGTTGCATTACATGTTGTCATTCAACTTCCTGAGCCCCTGCTAAATTTTTTCCATTCTTTTCTCTCTCTGCTCTTTTTTCTCTTCAATATCAGCTGTTCTGTCTTCAGTATCACTTATTCTTTCTTCTATCATTTTGAGTCTGCAGTTGTATGCCTCTAATATGTGGTGTTTTTTTTTTTTATTTCATCTATCATTGTCTTTCATTCCCATGAGCCTGTTACTTTTCTATTCAGGTTTTCAAAGTCTTCTTTGTGCTCACTCAATGTCTTCTTCTTCTTTTTTTTCTTTTTAGTTTCTGAATTTAGTTGATTTATTTTTTTTCCCCACTGGACTGCCATGCTTCTTTTTATTTTTTTATTTTTTAAACAATTTATTGAAGTATATCATTCATACATGAACATACATAAAAAATAAGTGTTCAGTAAACATTGTGAACTTACAAAACAAACATGCATGACATCATACAAGGCTCCCACACATCACCCCACCACAAATACTTTGCATTGATGTGAAACATTTGTTAACAAATCATGAAAAAGCGTCATCAAAGCATTACTGCTAACTGTAGTCCATATCTTACTCCCCTATACTTTTTTTTAAAGGATTTATTTACTTATTTATTTCCTTTTATCCTTTTTTTACCCTACACCCCCATTTTTGCTGTTTTTATGTCCATTCTCTGGGCAACTCTCTGTGTCCATTTCCTGCTCTCTCTTCTCATCCTTCTCCTCCTGTCTTTACTGGGATTCGATCCTTGGAACCTCCGATGTGGGAGAGAGGTGTCCTACTGCCTGTGACGCCTTAGTTCCTGGTTTTTCTGGCAGTCTCGTCTTGGCTCTCCCTTGTCTCACTCTCCTGTTACATCATCATCTTGCTGCATGGCTCCCGGGGCCTGATGATGCATCCGTGCACGGGGCTGGGCGGCACACCCACGCACGGGGCCTGGGGGCCTGACCTGCTTGCAGGGCCTGATGGCGTGCCCACGCACCTTCTATATTTTCATTTTTTTAAATTTTTACCAGGAGGTCCTGGGGATCAAACCCAGGTCCCACCATATGGGAGACAGATGCCCAACTATTTGAGCCACATCCACCCCCCTGCTATATCTCTTAAGGTTGACCAAAGATACCTAGAGTTACAGTCATTTCCCATACAGGATGGTCATATAATAAATCAGGCTTAGCTTATCACCAGCATTCTAAAAACCAGACCTAGGGAGAAAAACTAGATCTGGCGACACATGCATGGTTTCTAATATATCGATTGTTTAGCCTACCCTGATTATCACAAAATCAGAACAGCGAGAATATTTGCATTCAGTGTCTTCTTGATGTCCTTTATCTCTTTAGCCATATTGTCTTTCAACTCATTAATTTGATTTTGGAAATTTGTGTGCATCTCATTAATTAGTTGTCTTGAATCCTGTGTGTCTTCCGGGGCTTTGATATATTCCTTTTCTTGGGCCATGTCTTCCATTTTCTTACCATGGCTCATAATTCTTTGCTGATGTCTAGGCATATAATTAGTATGGTGAGTTTACTCAGATGTTCAATTTCTCTCTCTTTCATATGTATTTAGTGGCAGGAGGCTGTGTGTTACTGCTGTTCTTTGATTCTTGGTTCAACCTTGGTCTTTCCGGTTGTCCCTGTTATTTGCTCAAAACTGGGTGCTGGACCCAGTAATGGGTTGCAGACCCACTCCCTGGGTCTTGGGGAGGGAGGCTACAAAGGCTGGAAAAAGCCTCTTTTACTTATTACTTTTGATTTCTTCACATGCACTTCCTTGGTCTGCCAGTAGATGGCACTCTTTTGCAGTCCTCTCAGTTTAATGCCTGGTAGGAGTGTGTTTGCTTCAACATGGACTGGATCAATGTGACAGAGATTCCTGCCTGGAGGCTAAGAGCCTTGCAATTCAAACTTTCTCAGAGGTAATTCTTCAACCCTTGCTGGGAGACCTCTGTTTTCCCAGGTAGGAAATAATTCCACTCCCCTCTGTGTCCTCAACAATAAGTCCCAGTTAGTAGAGAGGGAGATTGAGAGGGTTGGATCTCTTTAGTCCTGGATCTCTTTAGTTCTCTAGCTGGTTCCCAAGGTAAACAGTGGCGTGGCCCTACCCAGCCTGGAAGGGTTCCTGGGAAATAGCAGACCAAATGTGTGGGTCAGAAACTGAGTCAGCCTTAGGCTGTGTCCCTCTCTCTTCCCTTTCCTGGTGAGGTGGATCCCTGGGGGCCCCCTTTGTTGGTACCTCTGGGCCCAGTGGCCCGAGAATTCAAGAGTGTCTTTAGTGTGGGGAAGGGTGCCAGCAGTAGCAGCTGCCATTTTTAACTCACAGTTTTGCTGTCTGTGATTTTTTTCCTTTATCCCTCTCTCTTCTGGGTGGTATCCAGCTTTCCACTGGTGTCCTAAACCCTAGAAGATTTTTTTCCAGGCCGTTTCTGCCTGTCCTCTAGTGTTTTTTTGTTTTGTTTTGTTTTTCCTAGGAGACAAGACAGTCCCATGTCTTTCTAGTCTACTATCTTCCCAGAAGTCCCACCCTTTTCTAATTAACCCAGTAAACAGCTGTATAGACTTGTAGTCTTTTTTTTTCTTTTAAACTGTGCTATAAAAACTAACAGCAGAATGCAACCAGGTTGTTTTGTTTTTGTTTTTCAGTCATACATGGTAGTTTATCTCTTTAATTTAATTTTTATTTTTAAGTAAAATCCGTTCATCGCCTCTCCCCTGACAACTGCTAATCTGTTTTCTATCTCTGTGAACTTGGTATCTCTAGTCATCTCTTTTAAGTGAATTCATACAATTTTTATCCTTATGCATCTCACATGTTTCCAATGTTCTTCCATGTTGCAATATGTCTCATAACTTCAGTTTTTCTTATGCCTGAATAATATTCCACTATGTATACATACCACATTTTGTATGGTATGGTCCATTCGTTGATGGATACTTGGGTTGTTTTCAGCTTTGACTATTGTGACTAATGCTCCTATAAACATTGGTATATAAGTATCTGTGACCCTGTTTCACTCTGTTTGGGTACATATGTTAAAGCAGCATTGCTGGGTCAAATGGTAATTCTATATTTAATTTTGTGAGGAACCACCATACTGCTTTCCACAATGGCTGTACTATTTTACATTCCCCCCAAAAATGTACTAGAGTTCAATTTCTCTGCATCCTTTCCAGCATTTATTTTCCATTTTTTGTTTGTTTTTAATGATAGCCATCCTTGTGGGTGTGAAGTGGTATTTTTTTTTTTGAAGTGGTATTTCAATTTGCATTTCCCTAATGGCTAATGAGGTTGAGCATCTTTTCAGGTGTTTATTGGACATTTGTATAACTTCTTCAGAGAAATGTCTATTCAAGTCCTTTGCCCATTTTTAAAAATAGCTTGTTTGTCTTTTTGCTGTTGAGTTGTAGGATTTCTTTACATCTTCTGAATATTAAACCCTTATCTGATACATGGTTTTCTAGGGTTTTTTTTCGTTTGTTTGGTTTTTGTTTTGAGGTACCAGGAATTGAACCCGGTGCTCAACCATTGAGTCACTTTTTTTTTTTTTCGTTTGTTTTGCTTGTTTGTGTTTCGGAGGCACTGGAAACTGAGCCCAGGACCTACCATGTGGGAAGCAGATGCTCAATCGCTTGAGCCACATCTACTCCCCTGATATATGAATCTATTTTCTCCCATTCTGTAGGTTGTCTTTTCACTTTCTTGCTAATTTTCTTCAAAGCACAAAGGTTTTAACTTTAATGAAATTAAATATATCTATCGTTTCTTTTGTTGCCCATGCTTTTAGTGTCATATCTAAGAATCCATTGCCAAATTCCAGCTCATGAAGTTTTATGTTATCTTCTAAGAGTTTTATAGTTTTAGCTCTTATATTTAAGTCCAATATTCATTTAGAGTTGACTTTTGCATATCCTTTTCTTTTTTTTTTTTCTTAACTTTATTTGTACATTTAATAATCAAAAATATAAACAATTAAAAACTAAAAAGTAAACATAGATGAATAAATATATACATTTCTCCATTAAATGTAATGGATACATATAAAATTTATTTATTTATTTATTTTTTGTGGATCAAACAATATGTTACACAATATATTTAGTTCATAGTAATGCATTCATACAGTATTTGTCCTTTTGTGTCTGGCTTGCTTCACTCAACTTAATGTCCTCCAGATTCATCCATGTTGCCATATGCTTTACGACTTCATTTCTTCTTGCAGCTGCATAATATTCCATCGTGTGAATAGACCACAGTTTGTTTATCCATTCTTCTGTTGATGAACACCTGGGTTGATTCCAACTTTTGGCAATGGTGAATAATGTTGCTATGAACATCGATGTGCAGATGTCTGTTCGTGTCACTGCTCTCAGTTCTTCTGGGTATATACCCAGTAGTGGTATTGCAGGGTCACGTGGCAAGTCTATATTCAACTTCTTTAGGAACTGCCAAACAGTCCTCCATAGTGGTTGTACCATTTTGCATTCCCACCAAC
>JAQZBX010057025.1:0-17924 GCA_029593785.1 Cabassous unicinctus
TTTGGGAAGTAGGAGCTACAATTATCTCCATGTTTCTGATGAGGAACTATCCTGGGAAGGTTGAATAACTTGCCCAGAACCCCACAGGTACTACAGAAAGGCACAGTTCCTTGGTGGTTGGTCCCACTTACTTCTCCTCACCACAGTGTGGCAGGAGAAGGTAAGTCCTGGATGAAGCCTCAGAGAGCACCCAGTGTTCAGAGAGAAGGACCAGAAATACAAGCAGCCGGGTCCGTAGGGGGAGATTCAGAGGCTCCCGAAGCCCCAGCCGCCTTGACGCAGGACCTTGGCTGGCTTCATCCAACCACCCAGGCCTGCACTTTTTCTCCACATGTTATGGGAGGCACCAGCATGTCCTTCTCAGAGGGAGAAAGAGTACCCAGCTCCTGCGGCAGACAGAGCTCCGGTGTAGGCTGGGTAATCGGGAACAGCTGTGGCCATTCACTCCGCCGAGGGTCAAGGCTCCAGCTCTGTGCATCACCTCCTGGTCCCATAGTCTGGTTGAACTACAGCTTGTAGCTGCTGCCAGATCCCAGATCACAAAGCCTGACTCTACCTCTAGTGAGATATCTGGAAGACCCACCAGTCATACAGAAAGAGACTGGCCCAGAGTAGGTGCTCATTAAATGCTGAACTGATGGATGGATGGATGGATGGATGGACCCACCACAGAGGAGTTTAAGGCAGCTATTGCTGGTTTCCTGGGCTTTTCCAGCATGGTGCTGAGAAGACAGGACCTGCTTAGCGGGGGGATGCACCCCCTCAAGTCCAGACCCTGCCTCCTGCAGTGACGCTCAGCCTTACCTGCCCACTGCGCCCCGGTTAGCCTAGGGTGAGGCAGTGCCAGGACACAGGGAGGACACCAATGTCTCCCAGCCCCCGTCACAGCGCCCCCAGGCGGCTTCCCGGAGAACGAAGCGGGGTGTCGCGGGAAGAAACAGGATCATTTTCAGAAAGAAGCCAAGAGGAATCCGGGTTCAGGAACCTGGGCCCCGCTCTCCCTGGAAAGGGCTGAACTGTACAAGCCTGGAGCCGAAAACATGTGGAAGGAGTTAACGGGGAGAAACCACAAGTCCAGACGCCCTCAGGGGAGGCCGAGGTTGGCTGGAGGGCCAGGAGGGGGAGGCGGGAGAGAGGCGATGAAAAGGCAGGTCTGAGGATTAGCCGTCGAGAAAGCAGCCGGCTCGTCCAGACGCCCATTTCCTCTGCTTGGAGCCCTCCATGTGTGAAGGCCTATCCTGAAGCTAAACCTGCAGCCCTGCTCCACGGGGACTGTCCCTCCCCTCCTGGCTGCCGGGTTCCCACGCCACCCGCCCCGCCACCCCTTCTCCAAGGCATTTCAGCTCAGGCAGACGAGCCCTGGCAGTTCTTGGTTTTAAGTGGTTTGGAAGCGAATCCGTTTCTGAGTTTGGAGGCCAAGATACATTTTTAAGTGTTGTTTTTTTTTCCCCCTCCTTTCCTTTTTTGCGACCTTGTTATGACTGGTTTTGAATTAAAGCCTGGCTCACAGAGGGGACGGAGAATGCGCGGGCTGGAGGCGAGGTGGCGGGGCCCGACAAGCGCACGGGGACGTCTGGAGCGAGGCTGGCGGGGATCCGGGGGGCCCGGGGTCCCCCGATGCCTGCCGTGGGGCCGCAAGACCAGGAAGGAGCGGCGTTGTGGCCGCCCAGAAGGTGGAGGAAGGTTCAGGTGGCTGCTCAGTGAGCCAGAAGAAGGAAGGAGACCGACTGCCACCCACCCCAGAGGGGGCGCTCTTCTGCGAGGGCAGCTCTTCCTTCTGCTTTCTGTTGTGCTGCAGCGCCCTGCACTTCATCCCATCCACCCCCAACCGGCTGTTTCTCATTTACTGGGGTGGGGGCTAGAAGACAGGGTCAGGAGCCCCGCTCCGAGCCCACCAGCGCAGGGGAAAGGCAGGGGCCCGCGGTGTGAACTCAAGCCTGGCTGGGGCTAGTGGAGGGCGGAGGGGTGGGGGTTCCAGAGAACAGGGGGTGCTGGGGGTAAGCGCCCCTCCAGCGTTCCCGTGGCGGCAGCCTGCGAGAGGCTGAGAAAGCTGTCCCAGACTAAACAGGAGACGGGCAAAGCCTGCTTCTGAAAAATTGCTATTTTTACACTCCCCCCTTCCCAGAATTCCAAGGTACTAAAATGTGATTTAAAACAGAAAGAAACAAAAAGAATAGGGGGAAAACAAACACCCATTAATGAAAATTATTCGTTCTTTCACCACATTTCTATGGCATGATTTCACCTGCACGGCTGGTTAAAAGAAGGCAGATTTCTGGGCCCTGCCCCAGATCTACTACTCAAGTCCAGGAATAGGGCCTAGAACTCTGGGTTTTTAGTCAGCACGGCAGTTGGCCCTTCTGCACCACTAGGCCAGGTGCAGAGGACACTAAGACACAGAAATACAAGGTCCCTAGCAGCGTTGTGGAGACACTTTAAATAAAAACCAAAGTTACTCATTACAGTAGAGTCTGAACAAAGCCAAGTGAGATCTGCTGTTGGATGAACTGGTGGAATCTGGGCCTGGGATTCTGTCTTGCTGGCTTTCTCTGCACCCCCAGAACTCAGCAGTTCCCGGCAGGTCTTGGCAGCAAGAAGGCTGAAGGTTCTAGTCTCCAGGGCTGGCATCACCTGGCAGCCTGTAATCCCAGCTCCTCCTCCTCTGAGATACCTACCCCCTACTCACCAGAACTTTCTCAGCCACTGTCTGGGGGTGGGGGGAAGGCAATGGTTGCACTCCCTGACAGGCCAGTGGCCCATTGAAAGGTCAGGGCTATCAGCAAACTTTCTTTTTTTTCTGTTTGTGTTTTTTTTATCAGAGTAGTTGTAGGTTTACAGAAAAATCATGCAGAAAATAGAGTTGTCCTCCATATTAGCCACCCAGCCACACACACATAGTTTTACCTATTATTAACATTTTTTCATTTGTGAGTTACTATTGTTACAAATGATGAAAAAATATTATAATTATATAGTCCATAGTTCACATAATTCACATTAGGGTCCACTCTTCATGTTGTACAGTTATTTTTATTCTGGTAACCTATATACAATATAAAATTTCCCATTTTAACGACTTTCCAGTATACAATTCACTGGCGTTAATTACATCGCCACTACCCATTGCCAAACTTTTCCATCAGCCCCAGTGGAAACTCTGTACCAAATAAACAATAACTCCCCATTCTCCACCCCTACCCCAGCCCCTGGTAACCTGTGTTCTGGTTTCTGATTCTGTGAATTTGGCAGCCTCTTTCTTTCCGATGAGGAAAATGCAATCGGACAGCTAAAGTGACTTGCCTAAGGTCACCCAGCCAGGTAATGGCGGAGCAGCTATCCACAACCACGTCTCCTGACCCATTCAGTATTACACGAAAGATAAGCTTTCACCTGGGTGTTTTCTGCAGAATTAACATTCGAGAGCAGAGAGTGACCTTAGATGGGGCAATGAAAAGGTTTTGATGGTGGATGGTGGTGATGGCGGCCACTGAATTGTATACTTGAAAGTGGTTAAAACACTACATGTTTTCCTGGAACTGAGCTGCCTTCAGCACCCAGGTGTTCCAGGGCTTCCTGGGGGCGACAGGGAGCGAGGGACCTTCTAGATAAACACCCTGCTCTGGCCCAGGCCTCAGACAGTTCGGCAAACCCTAGCCATACCCATGCTGAGAGGCCAGACCTCACTCAGCCAGGAGATTCCGATTCGGCGGAACCAAGCCGGGTTCGCTGCGCAGCAGCTTGGCGCGGGGCGCCCCCGTGTGGCTAAATGTTTGAACGCCAGGCTGGGCACCAGGGCAGCCCTGAGCACGTGCGACTTCCTGGAGTTTTGCCTATGCCTGTGATTGGCCTAGGAAATTAAGGAAGTCTGTGGGTCAAGACCATGAATGTGTGCCCTACTAGTGGATGGCAAATATTTTGGGGTGAACCTTTGGTCCATTCAAGAGAACCAAAGCCATGCAGACGTCTGCAAGCTTCAAGGAGTATAATGGTGACATTTTGAAAGCTGAACTCAAAAGATTTCCACTTTTAGAAGTTTGGGTCCATCCATGAGGCTAAAAGGAAAGCTAGAGGATAAAATGGGCAACTGTACAACTCAGTGTATTCTGGGGTGGCTGCGGATTGTAGTTAAGAATACAAATATAAGAATGTTCTTTAGACTTTATAACAAAGGTGCATCACTAGTACAGGATGTTGACAGTGGGGTGATACATGGGGGTAATGCACCTAAATCATACTTCTATGGGACATGAATGTGTTCGTGTTATTTTAGGTATGTTTTCTCAATAGATAGAGGCCCACAGAACAGCAAACAAAATATTTAACTTCCATCCTGGGGACGCCCTACAACGTTCTCAAATAAAATGGCAAAAATCTCTGGAATATATAAACCATGCCTAAGAAAAGAAAACAGGCCTGTATGCCAAGTCCTCGATCTTAATGCTTGTATGTATGAACCTTATTCCTGTAAAAATGAAACTTTGCCTAATTATAATTAATGCCTGGGAATTACCTCCTGAAAACCTCCTTGTTACTCAAATGTGGCCTCTCTCTAAGTCAAACTCTCTGCAAATAAACTCACTACCTTCCTCTCAATGTGGGACATGACTCCCAGGGATGAGCTTCCCTGGGATCAAGGGATTACGACCAAGCATTAATCAATGATGCATTTGGAAAAAGACCATTGAACAAAAGGGGGAAACATTCAATAAAAAAGTTTTTATGGCTAAGAGATTTCAAAGTGAGTAGGGAGATCATTCCAGAGGTTATGCTTATGCAGGTCTCAGATTTCACCAGCTGCCACAATTAACAAAGGCTCAAATAAAAGTGCTCCTGAGGGCTCTAGGGACACAGTGGGCCATATCTGAGAATATATGATAATCTATTTCTCCAATATAACAAAGTTATACTCATTTATAAATCCCCTAATCATGATTCTTCTACTCCTTTTATTTGAACCTATAATTTTCAATGTACCTATTAAGTATATTTCCCAGAGACTAAAATCTTTGGACTGTTCAGATGCTGGTTGAGCCATGAATCCCAGCAGAGTCATGGGCAACTCCTACTCTCCCGTTCTTTGGTCTTGCCCTGGACAACCAACAAAATGATGATGGTAGACAGGTCCCCTCCCAAAAAATGGGGAGTGTTTGCAGCTGCTGACAGGATAATTCCTTCCATCTGCCCCATGGTACCTGGCTCCCCTCTCAGCCTGGGGCTATCAGAGCAGATGTCATCTTGGGTACCTCAGGATTGGGGAATGAACAATCATGGGGGTGGGCGTAGCCATGGACCAAAGTAGATCAGTCATTATTGTGGATGTTATCTTGTGTTGGTGGAAGAACTTGTAACATTGATACATTGATAGTGGTTGCTAGAGGTTCAGAAGAATGAATGGGTGGACCAGGGCGTATTTGGGGTGGAAAGATTCTTCTGTATAGCAACTGCATTGAAGGACACGTGACATTATACATTTGTCAAGCCCTATGGAACTGTACAGCACAAAGTGTAAACCATAATGTAAACTACAGACTTTGGTTAGTAGCAATGCTTCAATATTAGTTCCTCAACTGTAACAAATGTACCACACTAATCTAAGAGGTCAATAAGACGGGTAACTGTGTGTGGATGCCGGGGGCGGGGGGCGGCAGGCGGAGGGTATAGTTTAAATGGAAATTCCCTACACCTTTCAGTGTAATTTTTCTGTAAATGTAAATCTAAAGCTTCTCTAAAAATAAAGTTGAAAAAAAGAATTTCCCCTTTTATACTAGAATAAAAATTTTTAAAAAACAAACGGGGGGAAGCAGATGTGGCTCAAGTGGTTGGGCTCCCATCTACCATATGGGAGGCCCTGGGTTCAGTTCCCAGGGCCTCCTGGGGAGGGCAAGCTGGCCCGCACCCGTGGAGAGCTGGTGCAGCAAGATGACACAACAAAGGGGAGGAGATAAGCAGACACAGAGAAAACGTGCAGCGAATAGACACAGAGAGCAGACAGCAAGCACAAGCGGCAAGGGTAGGGGGGGATAAATAAATAAAAATAAATCTTAAAAAAAAAAACATAGGACAGTACAATACAAACAATGAGCCCTAATGTAAACTATGGACTACAGTTAGTAGTACAATTATAATAATATGCTTTCATCAATTATAACAAATGTACCACACTAATGCAGGGTGTTCATAATGGGGGCATAGGGGATATATGGGAACTCTGTGCTTTCTGCATGAATTTTCTGTAAATCTACAATATCTCTAATTAAAAAGTTAAAATTAAAATAATAAAAATAGAAAAGAATCTCTCCTTTTGTGCTAGTCTTCCGCAGCTTACAAAATCCCAGAAGAACCTATTCCTTAAAAAATGCCCTCAGCAGCCCATCACAGTGACTAACTTCCAGCTCATTCTAAAGGGTTAAGACACACAAGAACAAACTCTCCACTGGACACAGACAGCAGAGTCCCTGGGGCCCACGACATTTTCAGAGACCCATGAAAAATGTTTTCACTTGAATTTCTTTTGAAATCAGAAAGGAAAACATGACGAGAATAATAGTGACTATATAATAATAATTGCAGCCTGGATAACATTCATCTTTGTGCCAACACAGTCATAACATATATTTTTTAATATTTTTCATGGAGAAAGGACCCATGAAAACAAAAGTCCTAGGGCCCACAAAAGTCATCATGAGGACACGGGAAGACACTATGTTTCCAGAAAGCTCTCTTTAAGGTGAAAATATATTCCCAGAGACAGAAGCCCATTCGCATTTACGTACACCGTGTTGGGCTGGTCTATTGGTTCAGCAGCTGAGAAAGCATGTTCAGACAGTGCAACCAGTATGGTGAAGTCGTATGCAGAACTGTTCAGGGAAAGGAGACATCTGGCCTTGAGAGAAAAAAATTCAGAGGGCTTGGAGGAAGAGGAACAGTGGACACGCTGGCCAGCTCCAAATATGTTGAAGCAGTAAGAAGAATATAGAAGCCAGATACACCTAGGTTCTTCTCCACGCACTATCCCATCCTTGGAATGCAATCTTGAATACCTGATTTAACCTCTGGGAACTTTTCTCAGCTGTCAAATAGGGAAGATAACAGTACTCCCCGATGCAGCTATTGTGAGGATGGTATGACACAGGGTAGTCACTCATAAATGGGAGCTATCATAATAGTCATTATTATTTGTAAGACTGTCAAGTGGAAGAAAAATCAGGCTTGTTTTGCCTGGTCCCAAGGTATACAGCAAGGGCTGATGAGTAACAGCTTTGTATCATCTGCAAGTCTGAGTTGTCCAAAGATGGAACTGGCGCCCTCTAGAGATGGTCAGTCCCCGCCTCGGAAGGTCCCTGAGCTGGCTGGATGTTGGCTGATGGGGAGGCTGCAGGGCGGATGGAGCACTGGGTGGGCAGATGGGGGTGGTTAGAGTGGATGGTCATCAGGGTCCCTTCTCACCCTTAGTCCATAGCTAAGGTTCAGACCCAGGACCCATGTGCTGCCTGGCAGAGTGAAGGGAGGAAGGAGGTAGTCCGGGAACTGGGTACTAAAGGAGTGGGGGGGTGGGAGAGTCACAGAGGGGATCCCTGAGCAAGAAGGCATCATGGTCATCTACTCTGTGGTCGTCCTTGGAGCCAGTGAGCCCATCACTGATAACCCAATAATCGACCTGGTTTCTGATGTATCCGACACGGTAAAAGCTGCCCTCTTTAACTCCAGATTCTGCCAACTTTTGAAGACAAGGCTCTACAGCCTCTTTAACCATCCAGGCACTTGCCAGGACATTCTGGTTACCCTTGGTTCAAAGTTGAGAAGCTCCAAGGGGCAGCTGAAATGTTGGCAACTATGGGAGAGTAGCTGGTGGTGGTCGACACGTGGGGCCAGAAGGCTATTTCTGGCTGATTCTAGGAAATCTGGAAAGATTTCTCCCTTGTCCAGTGAATGAGCTGGGGACAGTTACATCTTCATCCATCCACCCCATGCAGTGACTAAAATTTAAAATCTAAATTCCAAAGGTTGCTAAGAAGCAGCCCTCACCTTTACCCACTGCTCCCAGAAATTCCCTGGCCAACCGCTCATCTCTTGGATCCCTTGGCATCTCCTTGGGGCATCTGGGCACCAATTGCTTAACCTGTGCCTCCACCTGGAATCCTGCTGTTCCAGGCCAAGCTCCTCGAGGGCTGCTTCGTGACTCAGCATCTATCTCGGAAATGATGGAGAAAAATATATGACTGAGCTGTTGAGGTTCTTTACTCTATGCAAGTCACACCCTGCCCCTCATTCAACAAACCCATAGGGAGCTCATTCTCTGAGCCAGGCATGAGCTGGCCACTGGGATTACAGGGTAATGATGAAAGGGAACTAGTCCCCATCCTCAAGGCACTCACGATTTTCAGAACTTTACAAGCATGCTAATAAATGATTTGAAGGAAGTATGACAAAGGTGCTTTGGGTAGAGTTATAAGCAGCACATATGGAAACACAGAAAGGGGATTATTCAGACCGGGAAGAATTTAAGGAAGATTTCACAAAGGTCATAAGTGAACTGAGCCCTGAAAGGTGAAAAGGATTTTACCTCTTAACTATGAGGTCTTCTATATGGTCTTGAATATTTTTCACAGTGTTGTGTTGTCGTGTTGTGGTTGTGTCATTGTTGTGCTGTTGTGTTTGTGGTGTGGCAGTGTTTTAAGCCAGCAGTACGTGTCATCAGCTCAGTGTGATGTCTCTGGGGAAAGTTCTCAGATTATGTTGGGAGATAAAAATTCCCAATCCCTAAAGGCACAAATATCCAGAATCCATACATTAACCTGCTTTTCCAGGACTGCCCAGGGAGAAGTACATACCCAGCAATGCATTTAAGAAAAACAAAACAGGGAAGGCTTTCCACCAGGGAGGAAGGGGCCACAGTGGAGGTGGCTGTCAGTTGCCAAAGATATGATCCATGAAAACCAGAGATTCAGACTCCCATCTGGTGCCACTCCTAAATCAAGAAGGTTAGAGGGTCCATGGTAGTCTCCTCTTCTATATCAGCTCTCCTTGATTCTAGTGCTAACTCAGGGCATCTTTCTTCTTGTACTAAAGACTCAACAAACATTTAGCACTCATTCTGGAAAAGGGGGTGTCTGTGCTTCCTAGGGTTGCCAAAACAAACAGCCACAAACTGGGAGGTTTAAAGCTACCTTGGACCAGCAGCAAGGAGGCATGGAAGAGAGAAATGGTCTGTGGGATGAGGGACCACCTTTAGCAGGATCTGGCTGTCTGGTGAGGCCACAAACAGATGTCTGCAAGAACACCCAAAAGCTGAAATTCAGGCAAGGAGGCTGCTTCCCCAACTGGGGTATAGCCCGTGACTTAGATTCCTAGGGTGGCCATAGCAAAGTACTGCAAACTGAGGCCCTTAAAACAATGGAAATGTATTCCTTCACAGTTCTGGAGTCCAGAAGTCTGAATCAAGATGGTGGCAGGGCCCTATGCCCTCCAAAGCCTGCAAGAAGAATTTATCCCATGCCCCTCTCTCTCCTGGTTTCTGGCAGTGGCTAGCAATCCTTGGCATTCCTTGGCTTCTGGCATGACTCGATCTCTGCCTCCATCTTCTCTCTGTGTCTGTCTGTCTCTTCTCTTCTCTTCTCATGAGGACACCAGTCATGTTGGATTAAGGGACCCACCCTGCTCCAGGCTGACCTCATTTTAGCTTGCCAAATTCCATCTGAAACGACTCTATTTCCAAATGAGGTCACATTCTGAGGTCCCAGGGTTTAGGATTTCAACATGTCTCTTGGTGGGGGGTGGGGGGGTGGAGGACACAATTCAACCCATAACAGTGGGGATGATGGGCTAGACAATGGGGAGAGAGACTATTACATTTAGGTCCTGGGAGAACACGGGTCACCCTGGGTACGGGAGTTTGGGGACTTTGTGCGGTACCACCCATCTCGCAAGCCCAGTTGAGTGTCTGCAGGGTCTCAACACCGTAGACTGGAAGGACTCGTGGAAAACCGAGCAAAACCCAGGGGTTCAAGGAGAATCTCTGCCTTTTCATAAAATACGTTTGGATGAGGGAGCATTGAAATGGATGAACAAGAGACGTCATGGAATCTGCTTTCCCAAAACTTTGAATGAACAGGACAGACAATCCCCAGGACCCATCATACCTCATCAATCATGCCCCCAAAGCTGTATGAGCCTTCTTCACATCACTGCCCTCCTAAAGCTGCTAACAATTATCGCTGTGTAAGCAAGACATCGTATTCTTTCTTTCCCGTCTTTCTTGTTTCTTACCGTCTTTTGTTTCCCACCTGGACATCTATATAGCATGAGAGAGTTTTGCTTGCATCTTTGATGATGTGAACAAAACTTGCATTGGAAAACTTGAGTAGTCTTTTTGCAAAGCTAGACTGTGAAGGCTGTACTTTCCTCTAAGGATTTAATAATGGAGTGAATTGAGAGGTGATCAGAAACAAGCCAAACCAATGAGTCTTTATTGATCAATTTCCTCTAATGTGCTTAATGTGGGGTCAGGGAAGAGGATTTCAAAAAAGCAATTGTCTTAGGGGCTGCTAGGTGCCTACCCACTATCTATTCTTCCTTTTTTCCTTAATAAGAGAATCTCTATAGTGTTAGGGATGGCATTGTGCCCAACCTAAGGGGAAAAAAATTCTATGTCCCAGGCTCCCTTGCAGATGTGGAGGCCAACAAGATTTAAGCAGAAGCTATTGGATGGACCCTCTAGGAAAGGAGGCTTATTTAACTGGCAGACACCTCCTTTGCGTCTTGCTTTCCTCCTTCTTTCTGCCTGGAACATGTGCATGATGACTGGCGCTATAGCAGCCATCTCACGATGGTGAGAGAGAAGTCAAGAAAATTGTAAAAACTTTGGCCCTGGTATACTCGAGCTTCTACACTAGGAGTTGGCAAACTATGGCCCATGAGCCAAATCTGGCCCACTACCTGTTTTCTGTAAATAAAGTTTTATGGAACATAGCCATGCTCATTCATTTACATATTGCCTGTAGCTGTTTTTGCACTATAATGGCAGAGTTGAGTCATTGTGACAGAGACCATATCTGCCCCAAATATCTGGCTCACAGAAATGAAAAAATTTACTATCTGATCCCTTACAGAAAAAAGTTTGCTAATCCCTACTCTAAACCAGCATCAGCAACTGCCTACCTCCAGACTTATTACATTAAAAAAAAATAAATGAAGTCAAGTTTCTGTTACTTACAGTCTGATATAATAGTACTTTCTCTTGGTACACTTAGAGTTTACACAGCTATAGGAGCAGAGCATGACAACTTTTGGGAAATTGAGAAAAAGACACATTCCAAATTCTTTCTGCTAGAAAAAGGAACACAGCCAACCAACTACACATAGTTCTGCATGTCTGCAGGAGTCTCTAGCCACATCACATGTAATCTAGGTGGAGCTGTGCAGTACTCAGCCTAGGTAACTGTATGCAGCAGCCCTGGAGCCCTGGCCTCATCCTGTAGTCCAGAATGTATTGACTATCTTTGTGATGAATAAAACATGATTCCTGCTCTTAAGAAGCTTACAGCATAAAGGGAAAAAAAGCAAGTGTCCATATAACCATGAGGTGGGTCAAGGCAAGTGTCCCAGAGAGGCACAAATAATATGCAAGTGGCTTGAGTCCTAAGTCTGGAGGACAAGGAAGTGACAGCCCACCTTCCATTCAAATCATCAGTCATTGCCGGCATGTTCTCTAAACACCGTTCAGGCAAGTGCCTTTGAGCATCGGATCCTGAGATTGTATTTGACTTATGTTCTAATTTGAGAAGCAGGCATAGCTTGGGAGATGTAATTCACTTCGTCTAATTGCTTTCCTCTGATCTAAATTAGACCACCTTCTTCTACTTTTGGGGGGAACAAAAACACACTAACAAGGCACTGTTTGGGACTCTCTCTTTGTTCGTGCAACTGTGCCTGCACTAGTCAAGATAAAGGGTGTTGGTCTTTAAATTTCTGTCCTCCTTTTAATGCTTGATTTCCTGAGAACATGTTACTTGGGAAAATCCATGTTTTTCTTAGCCTCAGATGAACTCAGATGGAAAATATTTCTGCTGCCTTGACCTCCCTTCTTTTAAAATGTTGGCATTTGGCCATGCCAAAGAAAACATAGGCTCTGATCTGCCCAGTGGCTTGGCCTCCAGAACACCTAATGCCCTGTAAGTGTTGTAATTGTGTATTTGATTAAGCAACACAGGAAAGAACACCTAAGTTTTGCCCCTAAAGGGAAGAGGAAAGTAAGAAGGCCAAATCTGGCTCCAAGGAATGCACAAATGCTTTTTGACCCTCATGGTGGAAAGATCCATGTAACTTCCTTCCATGTTTACATGTGCAGTGGGACTGAAGGAAATTCTAGGGGAAGGAGGGCAAGGTAGGTTGGGGATTTTGAGAAATTCAGTTACACTTGGCATGTCTTCACATATATATTGCTGTATTTGCCTTGGGGACCAATACCCATGCTTCTATCTTCCTTACATATAGCCAGATTACATTTCTCAACATCCCTTCATCTAGGTGGAACCTGTTCTCACCAGCAGAATATAAGTGGAAGTGAGGTATGTTCACCTCCAGGCTGGGGTAGTTATAAAGGGTTTACTTCCTCCCCATATTTTTCTTCTTTTGTCTGCTGGGCAGTTGCAGAGGGTTCAGAGGAGAATTTCAAGGCCCCAGATATGGTGATTTAACTCATTGGAAGGAGAGTTTGGGTCCCTCATGACTGCAAGGAGTAGAGCCCCACTGCCAACCCATGTTGCCCAATGCCATGAAGGAAAAATAAATTTTATTGTTTTAAGCCCCCTGGGATTTGAGGCTATTTGTTACAGCAGCTAGTCTCTCCTGACTAATACAGAGACTTTAGAATAGAGCATTAGAGAAAGTCCAAAATTGAACTCTTACCTTTCAAGGAAGAGAGCCCCATTCCTTCTGAAACTCCCACCCTAAGTACCCCATTCACAAGTGTAGGAAGGTCATCCCAGACAAAAAAGATGCCAAGGTTTTTACAGGAGATAGAAAAAAGAACTAGGTGGCAGGCACTTGATACTCCCCTTCTAGGGATGGGTTGATGGTGTGCTCTGCTTGTGGTGTGATTTAACACCAAATGATCTAGACATTAGAAAATGGCCCCATGGCACACTATTGTGTGATTTTCTTGTTGGGGACCTCAGACCAATCATAGCTCTGTGAGTGAAAGTGGGAATCCTCCTGAAGAGAGTGGCCATTCCTATGGTTAAAAAATGAACTCTTAAGTGCTTTTTCCCTCTTGTATGGAATTCATTCCATTCTGGCTCTCATTGAGATGAATATTGACATTGTTTACACATATTTTATCCTTTCCTAAATAGGAAGCTTCTAAATGGAAGCTAAGATCTTTGCATTCCCCTTCCTAATACTCAGTTCAGAATCTGACATGCATGGAACAGTCAATACACACCTACTGGATGAGATAGATAGATAGATAGATAGATAGATAGATAGATAGATAGATAGATGATAGATAGATGATAGATAGATAGATAGATAGATAGATAGATAGACAGACAGATAGATGATAGATGATAGACAGACAGAAATAAGTAGGTAGGTAGATGATAGAGATGATAGATAGATGATTGATGATAGATAGAGGTAGATAGATGATAGGCAGGCAGATAGGCAGATGGAGAGAGAGAGAGAGAGATGATAGAAAGAGATATACAGTTGATTCTCATTAATCTCATTATTAACTGTGATTATGTTTTATAAAGTTGCTGACACACTGAATTAGCAAATCTATTGTTCAACAATTGCTCCTAGTGAACAAACAGGGTTAAGTTCCTACAAGCCTCTGGTCACAACGTTTTTGTCAATGATCCATACATAACCTTGTTTTATGTGTGTTTCTGTTAAAGACACCATATTTAATACATATTGATTCATTAACATTGAACTCATGGCCAACAGCACTATATCTCAGGCCTGAATAAAGCTTATCTGACACATTATTTTCTCTGTAAGGCATATTCTGGCTTTCTTGTGGTTAGGAACACTAGACAGCACTTCAGCATTGCACTTGGGAACCACCCTAAACAGCAAAAGCACAAAAATGTGAAAACATGGCACTAAAGATATCATGCAAAGGACACTTGTTTACAGTATGAAAGCTGAAACAAGAAGGCAGTGTCACCTTGTTCAACCTCAGCTGGGATCACAGGCATCGGGCAACTCAAATTTTTCTCCACTCTGCACCTGAATGCAGTTGACTGCAAAAGTGCTGCAAGTATTGATTTGGGGGTTACAAATAAATTTTAGCAAGTAGATGAACTTGCAAATCCGTGAATAATGAGGATCATCTGTAATATTAACAGCCATTGCCTTGAATACTGTCGAAGTCATGTGAAAAGCCCTGGCTGCACTGGGTGGGGAGTAGGTGAATCCATACTCTGGGGACAGCTTTCAGAGCACAAACAATCCTGACCTTAAGTAGCCACCTTCCTCAGAGTCTCCATGTGGGAACATGCCACATGCCCAAGTGGACAGTCTCTCTAATTTCCTAAGGGAACTGGATGTTCCAGTTTGAGTAAAAGGACTGCCTGAGGAAAGAATCTGCAGCCAAGAATTGAGTCTAGGGTATTTCCAAAAGGGAGAGAAACTAGTCCCATCCTGCCATCTATTTGGATATAGTTGCTTCCCAACAGGAGAAAGTATTACATTCTGAGGTTTAGAAATGACATGTGGACGCCCTGTCTCAAAGTGACTCTCTAGTAGTCATGGCTGTTTCTCCAAGTTATATTTCTATCCTTCTTCTCAATTTTTCATTTTGGAAAAATGGAAGCAGCTCTCCACTTTTACCTCAAGAAACTTCCAGAAGGCAAAACTTTACAAAGGTCCTTGGTTCACTTGGAAATATAAATTACACAAAATGAAACACAATGAAAGATGGGACTGTCCTTATTCATTGGCAAGCTACAGACACATCCAACGTCTCTGGATCTCTTCCAGTCATCAATCACTTACCTCAGCAGTAGAAACATAAGGAAAATGATTCACACCTGGACTGAGGTAATTGGTGGTAGTCTTCCTGTCAGCACAAAGTACATGCAATTACAGTGTTCAGTTACTGAAGTTCAAAAACTTGGCTGCAGCTGGAAGTCTAAACAAATGGTGGCAGAGAGAAAGACACAATAATATTCTCTATAGCCAAGATCTGCCAAGCACATTTCTAGGAGCTCCAGCTTTAGAAATCTGGTTACGAGTGATTTCTCCAGGGGGGCACAGAACTGAGTCCAGTGTGGCCTGGGACCTCACAGTTCCATGAGATTCCAATAGAGGGCTCCCTAGAATACTAGACTTCAAGGGCATTTCATTAAACTGGGGCGAGAAACTAAAACGAGAGAGCATGTTGCTGTGGGAAATGCAGTGATCTAGAACAGTGGTTCTCAAAGTGAGGTCCTTCCCTACCCCTTGCCAGCATCATCACCTGGAACTTACTAGAAATGCAAATTCTCGGCCACTTGGCCCACTCCAGGCCAACTGAATAAAAAACGATTGGAGTGGGGCCCAGCAATTTGTGTTTTAGAAAGTCCTTCAGGTGATTCTGAAGGACACTAGAAGATTGAGAATCAGTGGAATAGAAGATGGGGGGTGGGGCAGATGTGGCTCAAATGGTTGGGCCATATGGAGGGACCTGGGTTCGATCCCCGGAACTCCCGGTAAAATAAAAAAAACATAGAAGGTGTGCGTGCCACCAGACCCCACCGAGTCACGCAGCAAGATGATGATGTAACAGGAGAGAGACACAAGGGAGAGCCAAGACGAGACGTGCTGAAAAAGAAAAATAAAAAACAACCAGGAACTAAGGTGGTGCAGGTGGCAGAACGCCTCTTTCCCATATCAGAGGTCCCCAGGATTGAATCCCAGTGAAGACTGGAGGAGAAGAATGAGAAGAGAGGGCAGGAAACAGATACAGAGAACTACCCAGCAAATGGACACACAAAAAAAAACAGCAAACGCGGGGGGTGGGGTTAATAAATAAATAAATCTTAAAAAAAAAAAAAAAAAAAAAGATTAGGAAGCCCAAGAAAGTCCCATTTCCTCACCTGTAAATCAGGGTGGAAGACTTGATATGTCAGGTCCATCTGAATCTGAGGCTCTGGAAATCCCTACCTACCTGCTTTCCTATATTACTTCTCGAGTAAAGACAATGTTTAGTAGACTATATTACCTGTTTTAATAAATGCCAAATTCTACGCAATGTTATTGCTTGGCAAATGAGTCCTAAGTTCATACACAGGCATTGCCTTGTTGAGCTGTGACAATCAGACATGCAAAATCCTCCCTACTCATGATTGCCCTTCTCCCAATCCACTCTGAGGCACAATGTGCCTGAAAATTACTCCAAATAGTGCAACATCCTTTTAACCCCTAAATTGTTTCTTTCTCACACAACTTTTGCCCAATAACTTGAGAAATTTCTCTCCCCCTCATTCCCTCATTATTCCTTTCATCTTTCATGCTCTTCATTTCATTGTTGGCCCCAAACTGGCCTTTCTTGTGCCTAAGAGTAGCCCTGGTGTTGCTCCTGTGTCGAGGAAAAGGAACAACCTACATTTTAAAGTCACATTAAAGGAATGGCCCATGTTACAAACTTCTAAAGCCTTCCAAGTGCCCAAAATACCTTCAACATCTCCATAAATGTTTCCTCCTCCCCCCTCAATCTCCTCCAGCTCTTCCTCAAGTTCAAAACAAACAAAGTCTGTATTTTATCATTTAGTTCTTGTTTAGTCTCAAGTAGATTCAATCATGTTTCTTCACTGTTCAGCCTTTTGGCTACATTATAATGCCTTGGTGGAATGGGATTGCCCACTCTTGAGTAGGTTTCCCACAGCTCCATCCATGTTTGTGATGATGTGGCTGCCTTGCTCTAGGTTCTTCTCCTTCGTAATCTGGGCAGAGCCTAGCAGAATGCTTTAACCCTCATAAGTAATCGATTCAATGTTTCTTGCATGAAAAAGAATACATCATTGTAGGCTGGCCTGGGAACCCAAGCAACCCTTGTAACATTTGTTTCTTTGAAGGAACAAAATAAGAACAACTGGCTCCCATCTTGCTCAGAGCTTCCTGGTTACCAAAAATACCATGCAACTTCATCAGGTCTTCATAATTGTGCTGCCCCTATTTTAAAACAATACGAAATTGATCCCTGGGCTAGGTCAGATAGTCTGGAGAACTTCCTTATAAGCCAGGCCTTTTAGATACATCTTCCTGGGACTGGGGGCCACCAGTGGCACGAAGAGCACAGGTGGGGGCCAGATGTGGGGATTCAGGTTTGCTATTATCCAGCCTTTGGAGTAACATAGTTCTGGTTAATGCTACATTTGCCCATGCCCGAAACTATGCTCTACCATAGACTTGTTTTGAGTGGAAGGAGTCAATCTCTACAGATTATAGTCTTGACTGGTATTCATTCAGGTGACACCACAAAGGGCAGTCACTAAACCTGGTAATCCATACAACACCCGGCCTGGTATTTCCTAGCACTCTCCCTTCTTTTCCTTTCCATTCCTTGGTGCTCACTTGCTCCATCCTCTCTCTGTCTACCCTTCCACTCCATTTTCAATTGGCTATTATATGGAACTAAATCATATTTTTGCTATAGTTCTTAAATAAAATCTTATGCTCTTTGCTATTTTAAAATCATGCAAGGGGGAAGCGGGTGTGGCTCAGTGGATAGAGCCCCCGTTTACCATATGGGAGGCCTGGGTTCGCGTCCCGAGGCCTCCTTGTGAGGGCACGCCGGCCTGAGCGGTGCGGTGGGCTGATGCAGCAACCTCACGGCAGGAAGCGGGTGTGGCGCAATGGATAGAGCACCCTTTACCATATGAGAGGCCCCGGGTTCGCTTCCCGTCTCGCCTCCTTGTGAGGGCAGGCCGGCTCGC
>JAQZBX010057026.1:0-18059 GCA_029593785.1 Cabassous unicinctus
AAAAGGCAGGACAAGTAAAGAAAATAAGAAATGCTGACTGAGCTGGAAAGCAAGAGTTTCTCCAGCTCATGTGTTGGTAAGGAGAATCAGTAGCAAAATGCTGTGAAGTGGCTCCATGGATTTAATCTGATGCCTGTGATGTGTGGCCTTCCCTGAGATCAGTTCAGCAAGGTGCTCACAGAAGGGCAATAAGGCCTCCAGTAGAGGTAAGGCCCACCTAGGGGTCAACCTGGTGCAGGATTAAGGCCAATCAAGATCATTCAATGTGATTCTGAGCAAAATTAATTTCTTAACTGAGACGTTCTGCCCTTAGCTAATGTGAATGGCTATGACGGGTAGTGTTTCCCTAAAGGAAAAGAAGCAACCCCCTGAGCATTACATTTCTCTCATCTGGGCTTTGAAGGAAACAGATCACAGTGGGCAAGACTCACGACTTGTGAGGGCTGACTCTCCCAGGGCTGAGGCCCAGAGAAAAGGAGTATTTCCTGCAGGAAACATGCCAAGGGCAAGAGGTTGTGGTAACAAATCAACAATATGGAGAAAAAATACACTTTAGAGCAGTAGACTCCCACCATATCTAATAGATCCTAAATTTCATCTGTGAGCTGGTTTTGGGGTAACCAGAGAATGACAATTAACTCGAAGCTTGGGGTTCATCATTAGAAGTAAAGGGAAAAAAAGAACAGTTTAAAAAAAAAAATCAAGAATGTTTTATTTTCTAATTTTGGATAAAAGAATGGCACCAAATGCTCAGCTGATAAATATGCCCATTCATTCACTTAACAATCCTTAGACATGATAACCCTTAGACAGCCAAGGAACAGGACTGTCCCTAAAATAGTTTTCAGTTTAGCAGTAGAGATAAAGCTAGAACACACACACTGAGCAGAGGTGTAGTATGTTAAAAGCTATACTCCAGGAAGAAAATTCTTCCTGGGGGTGGGGTGGGGTGGGGTGGAGGAGAGTGTGTAACCTGTGGGGTAAGAGTCAGTTCACAGGGAGACCAGTTTGGCAACCATTACCCTGTCTAAATCAAAATGGTGCCATTGTTTGGGAAAGGGAGGAACAGATGGCAGAGTAATTCTGAAGGTAGATCAACAGGACTTGGTAACACCTGGATATGGGAAGCAAGTAAGAGGGATGGGTCTAGGATGATGCCAAGGCTTTTCAGTGTGGCCACCTGGACAGGGGAATTGATGTAGCTATGAACAGAATCAGGCAATAAATTTGCTTGTAGGGCAGGTACTGCTGGCTAGATACCCACAGTCATTCACAACCTCCTTCTCCCTAGTCTGTACCTTCTCCTGACATTTTGAGATTGAAAAAGCCAGATAATCTCTTTCCAAATTTCCCTTGAAGCTAAGAGTGGCCAGTGAGAATTGAGGAAATGTCTGCTGAGGGTTCTGGAAATTTTTTTCTCACCCAGATAAAAGAAGAAAATCAGGAGTCCCCTGCTTCTTGTTTTTGAACATGACTGTGTGAGGATGTGATGTCTAGATCTGTGGCAGCCATTTGCAAAAATGAGGGACAAAAGCCTAAGTACAAAAACAAGATGGTGAAGCAAAGGGGAAGAAAAAGCCTGACACAATTGAGCCACTGAACAGACTCCCTCTGGACTTTTTTGTTCAGAAAATAATGTTACCTTATATTTTAAGCCACTACTAGAGTGCTTTCAATTAAAAATAACAAAACCCCCTTGCTATTTTTTTTAAGATTTATTTTATTTATTTCTCCCCCCCTCGTTGCTTGCGCTCACTGCCTGCTCTCTGTGTCTGTTCGTTGTGTGCTCTCTGTTTCTGCTCGTCTTTTTTTTAGGAGGCACCGGGAACTGAACCCAGGACTTCCCATGTGGGAGGGAGGTGCCCAATCACTGGAGCCACATCTGCTCCCTGCTTGTTGTGTTTCTCGTTGTGTCATCTTGTTGTGTTATTGTGTTACGTCAACTCTCCCTGCCAGCCTGTCATGTCAGCTTGCTGTCTTGCTCATCTTCTTTAGGAGGCACTGGGAACCAAACCTGGGACCTCCCATGTGGTAGGTGGACGCCCAACTGCTTGAGCCATATCCACTCCCCCACCACTTGCTACTTTAAAAGCACTATTTGGAGAATGCTCCCTCTTTCCAGCCTTACAGGCTGGATGGTTATAACATTTTCTTCTTTTCCCACGGGCTCCCTAATGCCATTAGGCTACCAGATTTTTAGTGACAGTGATTTAACCATGTGCAACTGCATCATTTTCAACCAAGCTTCCAATCTCAGATTGTCTACATTTACATTCCTTTGCCCGACGAGTGATTTCTCTATTATAAGTTAGACAAGTTAAGAAGGAAAATGGGTGTGATGAAGATTTTGAAGGCCTAGAATAGGAGGGATGAGGAACAACAGTGTTCTCCTGATTTTGTGATTTCTCCATTGCCTTTAATTAAACACTCCTTGAGGTTCCTAAGTTCCGGGCACATTTTCAAGAGTGACGGAGCACGATTCAGGAGGGGTGTGCAGGAGAGAGGAGTATTTTGCCAGGCAAGCTCATTTTCCCAGATGTTCACAGCTCTCCTTGTGAGGTAATCAATGACAGCTGAAGGCTGTGGCATAGCATTTGCCCAAGCATTTGCCTGCATCCCCAAGGATCTTGTGTGCATGGGAGAGAGGGAGTGGTGGAGTCGGAGAAGGACCCCCTACCCCCAAATCCTAGCAGCATTACGTCCCTGGGAATGCTTATTTCTACCAAAGTGTTAAGCTTCCTGCTTTCCAACAGTCCAGTTCTAATTTCAAGGTCCACTTAATTCTGCATCAAGTAATTACTGATATACCCAGAAGCACCTTGTCTCCAGAGTTAAGCATATGGTGAAGAACTGAGACCTACTGGTAGCCATTATGGAAACAGCACGGATGCCAAGCCGATTAAAAATGCTCAGGCTCCCCGCACAACATGCCGGGTGAGTGACAGCTCCTCGACGAGGCCAGTAGCAGAGTCTGCCAACATAGTCTCTGCTGTGCTGGGGCCCACATGGTGTGCTGAGAAAACAGTTCCATTTCTGGTATTAAATTCCCATACTGACCCGAGGACTTTGCCGTGAGCTCAGCAGGAGCGCACCATCCAATTTACAGCTCTGCTCTCTGGAGCCTCGAGTGCCAGCCCCTGGCAGAGACGAATGATGGTCAACCCCTCCAGCTCATAAATTATGCAAAGGCAATAAATGCACTCAGCAAACAGCGTCTAACATTTGCCTAGCCTGGCTCCTAACACAGTCTGTAAAGAGCCAGAAGCTCGACACATACAAGAGGTCTATTCCACTCATAAAGGGAGTTTGTTGACAACCCCAGACAGAAAGAGAGCCACAGTCCTAAGGACTGTTTCTGCTTCGCTGGCAGCGGTTTATGGGCCTGCTTGATGAAAAAGGGAGGCTGTTTTATAGAGTCAGTGTGGGTAGAATTCATGGCCTGAAATTCACATTTAATACACTGTACGACTTTCACGCCCCAAGTTCAATATGTTGTGGATTTTGGGCCAAACGATTCTTGGTCTTCAAAGGTTGAAAGAAGTGTCTGCTCCCCCATCCCTAGATACCCACTCCAATTTATGAGAGTTCACACTGAACCACCTCCTGATTCAGGTTTATGTTCTGCATGAGGCTGGGAAATGGAAAAAGCATGTCAAATGCAGAAACGGGGTCCCAGCTGATTTGACCACTTTAAGCATTTTGACATCGGGGTCCTGCTTTGGTTTATTAGCAAACAGGTTGCACGCTAACTACCAGCTTGAGGTGACAGAGTCTCCCTAAGACAAGATTTCAAAGCCCTTTGTGAAAAGCAGAAAGTATTTTCCTTCATTTTAAAAGCAAGAAATGGAAGGGCACAACTAGCCCTTACACTGTACACAAGAAAGAATCCTTGGTCACTCATCCTGCAGACAAAGACATGACCCAAACTCCCCATAGACAAAAGGAGGGAGTGGGAGCCACATGCCTCGAGTGGAGAATTAGAAAGGGACTAGTTCCTAACCTGAGTACCTTCTAGCCTTTCCAACACACCCGCAGCTCACCTTCACCTTCACCTTCACCTTCTCTTCACAAATGAGAAGCGAACAGTTAGAGGCACTTTTCTTCCTTTTCCAGCCAAGTACCACCTCTTCAACTCTTTGAACGATCAACCCACTCACCAATCCAATATTTCCTCCTTTTAAAAACTAATAAGTTTATTGAATGCATTTAAAAAAATCATCTATAAACCCACTATCCAAGGATAAACATTGTTAACATATTTGCATAATTCTTTCCGGTCTTTTTTTCAGAGAACATATACAAATCCTTCCCGCCCTTCATACACATTATTTTAAGAAATAAAAATGAATTCCTACTATTTTGTAACTTGCTTTATTTCCCCGCACAGAACATGTCAAATATTTTAGTTTAATCAGTAAAATTTGCCCTGCAACATCACTTTAAAAAAAGGCTACACTGCAATCCACTGCATGGCTTGTAACATAATCTAATAAAAAAAATTCCCTAGTGCTGGATATTTAGATTGT
Organism: Cabassous unicinctus; assembly: GCA_029593785.1. Taxonomy (NCBI): domain Eukaryota; kingdom Metazoa; phylum Chordata; class Mammalia; order Cingulata; family Chlamyphoridae; genus Cabassous; species Cabassous unicinctus. Next base: position 4,527 of record JAQZBX010057026.1, read on the forward strand.
TTCCAACTGAATATGCTGGAATCTTTCCCTTTGTACACATTTACCAATAGCACTCTTTCCTAGTATCTTTTAATGGCCCTTCCTTTTCTGCATATTCTTTAATGTCACTGTCTCCCCAGAGTTGCATTTGCAGTTCTATTGTTTCTAAATGATTTCCAGGGGAGTCTTCTACTAGTCCCTTGGTTCCATCTACTATTTACATGCTGAGACCACAAAATCTCTATGCCCACCATTTGCCAGCTATGTGACTTTGGGCAAGTTACTTAAACTCTCTGTGTCTCAGTTTACTCACTTGTAAAATGCGGCTAACACCAAGATAATGATGAGAATAAAATGTGTTAATACATGTAAAAAGCTAAGACAGTGCATGGCGCAAAATGTGCATAGATGAGATATGTTAACTATTATTAGCATACATTTCTGTTTGCTGTACCTCCTCTCCAGAAGCTCTGTAAACACCCCAGACTCACGTATCCATCTAAACCCAGGCTCAGCACTTTTCTCCCCCTAATCCTGGCCCTCTCCCATGCTGTTCTTGGTTAATGATATTCACCATGCATTCATTCAACTGCATACGTGATGACCCTTGTTATCTCTGACTCTATCCCTTGAACAGACTTCTCTTCCTCTCTCACCCTGCATTATCAATTCTACTTTCTAAGTCTTTTCCGTCTCCATAGTCATGGCTGCTGACTTACTTCAAGATTTTACTTTATTTCAAGCGGCTAGTGACTGCCTTCCGGGAACGCTTGTGTATTTTTTTTTCTAATCCAAGTCCCTACTGACCCGAGTGGATTTTCTAAGTCTCAATTTGATCATGACGTTTCCTTCGGCCAAGAGGACAATGAAGCCTCTTCACATTCTGCTTCCAACTACTCCCCCAAAACAAAGCTTGCTTCTCAAGCTTTCTGTGGTGAAGGAGCTGTTTTTTGTTGCTGTTTTGTTTTCTAATTTCTAATACGTTGTGGACCAATACGTGCATAAAATACAATAAAAAATAAATTCTTAGAAAAATGAAAAGAAAAACATATAAAATATAGCTTTTTTATTGTTAGATTCAACAGACGTAAAATTAATTTATTGAATTGCTATAAAAGTTTCCAAAGGCTTATTCTCAACAGCCATACTAACCTCACTGCCCATCAGTTACAAACACTCATGGATTGGCTTTGGCCTGAGTCCACACTTTGAGAAGCATGACTGGAACACATCCCTAGCTCTAGTCAAAGCACTCCCACTCAGTCACATACCCAGCTTGCTATCTTTGCAGTTAACAATTCCACCTGCCTGGAATTCTATTCCTCCAAGTTTCTACCTAATGACTTCTACTCACCTTTAAAAACTCAGTTCTTTCTCTGACTCTTCCAAGACTCTTCTAGACAGAATTAATGCTTCCACCTCCATCCTTTACCAAACTTTATTTTAACTGTTTGCCACAACAGTCTTTCCTACTAGTGGGTGTGCTCCATGTAGGTAAGAGCAGTTCCTTATTAATTCTTGTGTCTTTAAGCCTTGGGACCGAGTAGGTACTCAATCACATTGATAAATCAATCTCATCCTTCTTCAGAATTGTTCAAACTGTGGTTGTTGATTCCATACAGAATAAGCAAACTATGATCTAAAAGGCAGGCAAGTCCAAAGAGAAAAGCACAGGAAACAATGACTAACTTGGCTGCTTAATACAATGGGATTATGCTTCAACATTTTGGGCAGGGTTAGAATTGTTAGCAGAGCCTGCAGCTGGGGGTCCCAGAAAAAAAAGTCTTTCATTACAAGGCCCAGAAAAGATGTAATAATGATTTTACTATACCTCCTCAAAAGTAAACATGACCAATTTCCAGGTAGGGATTTCAATTTCTATGTTCTAAAACTCCAGCCCGAATTGAAATAAGTCAAGGCCTGTGACACCTCTCTGCCTCATTCAGAATGTAGGAACAAGATGGAATCTAGGCACCTCGTGATGGAATGCATTCTTAAGTAGAAAGTGGCAATCATTGAATACATCACATACAATGACATTGAGGAGGGCATTGCTCTCTATTCTGCTCAATGGACCTTGCTGGAACAGTTATTTCGTATCTCAAATCCATTTATCATTGCCACCAAAGATGTCAGGGCTGAACACCATTGCTGAACAAAGTTATTTTATTCTTCTAACTGCCTAAAGGAAATGAGAGGAAAATGAGGGAGAACCCCAACTTGTAAGCTACAGCGTCTAACATCAAGTACAATCTAACTCTGCTGGTGACAAAACAAATCAATTCCTCTTTGGGGCAGGTGGTTTATCTAAAACCATAAAGACATCCCTCACCTAAAAAATTTCAGAAGAAGCTACCTGCAGAAAACATGATGCTTATTTTTTTATTTAAAGAAGTAAGGGATTTGTGGGGATGCACAAATCCAAATTTTGTACAGGCAAAAATGGGCAGCCATTTTGTGCCACAATGGCAACTTGGATGCTGTCTTTTATCAATCCATAAAGCCCTCATTTCACATTATTTACATTGCTCTCCTACTGTTTTTGGACTTCAAGCACAATGTAAAACCATTGGGGCCCTTGAAATAAAAAGAACAAACTTGTTAATCCTGAAAATGGCTTGAGGTTTTTACTGGCTGTAAAATGATTCCACTGGCATCTCAACAATCACTGTGCCTGATCAAATAAAAAAAAAATGGAAGCCCAACTGAAGGATATGTGTTCCAAACAATAGTATAAAAGACAAGAATAAAGCTTTTGACATATTTGAAAATGATAAAAAAGTTCTGCTAAGTTTCTGTTGTTCAGAGGGTACAACAAAGAGTAAACTTATTTGTAAAGTGCTACAGCCTCTGGAATTCTATACAGATAACCTATCATTCTTGTATTGGGAGTTCTCAGAAACTCACATTTATGCAAATTCTTAGCTTGAACTGGCCAGAAATCAACCAGTATGATCTGAGCGGGCTAGGGAAACAATGGACACTTCTTGTTTTCCCCTCCAGGGTCTCTCCACTAATTGCATGGTTTCATTCAACAAATATTTTCAAAAGTGACTACTATGTGCTGGGTTCATTTTGACCACTCATTAGGAGCACAAATATATCGACAGAAATCAGGTTGTCCAAACCTGAAGCTTTAAAGTTTATAAATTAGTTTTCATTTTCTTTCCCTTTCTGTCATTCTGAAATCTAGGTATGTTTCATAAGATAATCTGTAGGTTGGAAATTTCCACTAAGCTCATTAAAGTGTTGTTGGGTTTTTGGAAGTGGGCGGGGGGGATAGAGATTTCACAAATCTTTGGAGAGTTCAGCACATTTTCCCCTTAGAAGAAAGGAAGTCACATTTTGCCAAGTATAAACATACATATACCCCAAAGATGAAATTTACTTAAAACCAACAGCCCACAAGCTTTGGTGGTTGCCAAACTCAGAAAAATGAGTTTCTTGTCCAAAGGTAAAACTGACAGTCTAGGGCCAGGAGTGATTTGTAAACGATCTCTTTTAAGCTGAAGCACCAGAACCTTTTCTTTGCCTCTTTGTCATTGATTTACTGATTCTAAGTCATCAATAGCTTTAATCTGTACCTGCCTGGGGAGCTATTACAAATGACTTTGAAGATGATGTGAAGGAAGAGTTTACATGAGACCACAGCATTATATGTTATCAGGCAGGCACTCTCGAGGATTTTCCTCAGCAGTGTTCTATCTGTGACCCCCTGGAATGCTCAATGTCCCTTTCTCTACCATGGTTGCTGTTCCTTTGGATGGGGCCTGAGCGCCCCCAGGTTTGGTTCAACTGAAGCCTGGTTCTTTTTGGAGTCCTGTGGGAGCTAATAAAATCCAAATTTGCTGATGGGTACAAAGGAAAAGTATGTTATGGGTTAAAATAATACAAGAGTCTATTTTTTCCGCTGTGTTGTGATCCATAGAAATCACCCTGAGCCTTTTCCCTTTCTTCTCTGCCTGGGAAGCCAATTGCTTTGATTGCAGTGATATGAGCTAGCTAAAATGACTTGCCCTTGCTTGTGAGGCAAATGGAACATGCTAATAGAACTTATCGCATTACCCGATGCAAAAGTGCCATAGCTCATTACTTTAAGATAAAAGGATATCATTGCAGACGGCAAGCAGAATTGACTTTCTGAGGCCCGACTTGATGATGATTTAATCAACTGCTCTCTTTCACTTCTCATCTCTGCGCCTGTCGGTTTCACAGGTGCCGTTAAATGAGACACTCAGAAAGTGAGCGGAGGGAAAGAAATTGCTGTCATTACTTTTCAAGAAAGGAGGTATGCAAATTTTCGACAGAAAGATTGCGTTCATAATGGGCCTGGTAAAATACAAGGATCATGCTTGACAGGTGAGGGCAAGCCATTTGTATGTCCTTAAAGCGAAGCAATCGTCCTCGTTTAGAAATGTGCTCGGTAAGAGAAAGTACAAACGAGAGGCCGGCCTGGTGGGGCCAGGCGGAAGGCGGGGCTGAACTATGGAGGGTGGGTCCCTGCTGGTCCCAGTTCTGGAAAGGGGGAGGGTACTTAGGACTCAAGGAAGCCAAAGCCAGAGAGGCAGATAACAAAGGCTGGTTGCTCTCTCAGTCTGAACCAAAATACCAAGTTTTCAAAAAGACCATGTATTCTCCTTCATACACACCTGTAAAGCCAGATTGCCTGGGTTCAAATTCTGGCTCTACCTCGCATGATCTGTCAGACCTCTGGCAAGTAACTTAACCTTTCTGGGCCTCAGTTTCATCATCTTATAAAACGGGACTAATGACAGTATCTACTTCTTAGGGTTGTCAAGAACATGGAGTTAAATAATAATAAAAATGTATAATAAATACATATAACAAATATAAAAAGACTTATAACAGTGCCTGGCACACAAGAAGCACTCAATAGATGTTAGATACTCACTCATTCTTAAACAATGACTGAGTCTTTTTTTTAAATTTAATTTTTACGTGAACGTGTGTCAGGTGCTAGATGTCTAACTGGCTCTAGTTTAGATTCTAAATATTTCTTCATTGATTTCCCATATATGTCTTGTTCCCCAGGCAGATGGTGGGCATCTCACAGTAAGCAGGCTGGCTGTCCTTGGAATCAGCACAGGGACTGGCCAGTCTTGAAAACCCTGAAAGATGCTCAATAGCATTCTGATGATTTATGGATTCCTTCCTGCCTTCTTCCCTCCTTCCTCATATCTGATACTGCCTGTGGTCCTCTAGCCCTTTGAGAAATCTCCTCTTGGAGCAAGAAATGTCTGTCTTTATTTGAGAACCTCAAGTGGTCACAGAGTGCTCTAACCTGGGGAAAGAATGGTGCAGCCAGCAAGAACAGACAGTCTGGCTTGAATCACCCTCAAGAAGGCAGAATGAATCTGAATGATTAAATGATCAGGGTACTATGAACAGAAGTGTTTTTTCATCCACTTCACCTTCAATAGGTAATTGTTCTATTTTCTCCAACAACCAAAGTAAAAGCATCTTTCTTAAAGTGTCTGTAACTGTGAGTTCTTTTTCCCCAGGTAATGGAGCTGCTGCAAACCGTTCCTCCTTGCAGCCCCTACGGTTGTGAGGCACTGAATGCAGTTCCTGCTTTCCATGCTAAGTGACACCTCCATGATTCAATTCCCTCCAAAGGGACAACGTCCACCTCAGGCAAAAGGAGAGAGAGGGAGATCTACGACAGCAGGGCAGCTCTGAAATATTTTTGAAAAGCCTGGTTCCTGGAGAACATTTCACATCTTATCTCTGCAACATGTAGGGGTGGATCCTCCCCTACATGAATCTTTTGGATCCTCCATAGGAACTCTCTCACAGCATGTCTTTCCCCTAAAATGCCAACCACAACTGGCTTTCATAAAAAATGAATCCTGACAACAGTCCAGGGAGGGAAGTATTGGCACCCTTCCACTTTAGACATGAGAAATTAAGGCTCCCAATGGCAGAAGCAGTACTTGAACCCAATTCTTTTGTTCAAAGTTCATGTTCTTAGTATGCTAATGCCATCTCACTTTTTCTCATGTACTATCAAAGAAACTACTTGAAAAATGCTTCTCTGAAATGACTGCTTGGCAGAGGGTAAAGTGAGAGGCAAGCTGAATGTGAAAAGAGGCTGCAATGACTACAAGCAACAGCTCCAGCCACATATCTACTCTACACTAGACAGCTCCCCCTTCAGTGGAGGGGCCTGGCACTGTGCCTGGCACACAGGAAATGCCCATTCAACCTGAGGCTTTTAGTCAGTTGACCAAGGTTCAAAGTCTGGCCCCTGCACTTAACAGCCCTGTAGTCTTGGGAAATCTTGGAGCCCACTTTATTTTTTACCTGTAAATGGGGTCAATACAGACTCCACAGGGTTTCTCTGAGGATTAAATGAGTTCAGCAGGTGAAAGCAAACAGAAAGAAACATCAATAGTTTTATTTCTTTCCAATTATTTCCATGAAAAATATATCATATGCAGAAATGAGGTAACTTAATAGTTATTTAAATGTTGGATTATATTTTGTATCAGGGGGAAGCAGGTGTGGCTCAGTGGATAGAGCCCCCGTTTACCATATGGGAGGCCCCGGGTTCACTTCCTGGCGCCTCAGGCCGGCTCGCGCGCGCGCGCGCAGTGGGCTGATGCGGCAAGACCTCACAGCAAGGGGGAGATAAGCAGACACAGAGAAGACACGCAGCGAATGGACACAGCAGCACAAGCAGCAAGGGGGGGGGATAAATAGATAAAAAATAAATAAATCTTTAAAAAACAAACAAACAACTCTTTATTTAAAAAAAATAAATAAAATAAAATATTTTGTATCGGGGGAAATCATATTCGGCAAGGATTTATGCTTGGCAGGTGTTTGAAGACTTGATACTATGTTATACAAAAACAGAAAAAACCCAAACAAAGCCAGAAACTATCATTCCCTCTCAAAGAAGAGAACAATAGGAATCTTACTAGTAACTAATGATTTTATTTCACTGATAAAATACCAACAAGACATTTTAGGATTCAATTTTCTAAGAGTTCATTTAGGTTCTTCATGCACAATTATTTATTTTTTTTGGGTGGATATATTTCAGGCTTACTTTTTAGCCAAATAGTATTTAATAACCTGTATATAGGGACTAAAGTGAAATTCACAGATACATTATACATTTTGTCAAAACCTATAAAACTGTACAGTGCAAACTGTAAACCATAATATAAACTATACACATTGGGTAGTAGCAATCTTCAATACTGGTTCATCAATTGTAACAGATGTACCACACTAATGTAAGATGTTATTAATAGGGGAAAATGTGGGAGAAGGAGGGTGTGGTTTTTATGGGAACCCCCTATAATTTCAATGTAACTTTTCTGTAATCTAAAACTTCTCTAAAAATAAAGTGTGAAAAAATACTATAAAAAAATACTAAGTGGTTATTGGTGCAACTAGGAAGCCAGCCATTTTAGAATTTGTACAGAGGTTCTGACAAATCAGAACGAGGAGATATTTGTATAGCCCTTCACGCAGAGATTATTTATATGCAAGGCCTACTTAAGGTCTGACCTAACTGAATCAGTCACTAGGGTAACCTTGGGAAGAGACCAAACATCCCACCAACTAGATTTTTTGTTTTTGTTTTTTAAAATGCAAGATAGTTAAATGCTGGGCTAAAGGAATGTAAATATAGCTGGAGACAAACTGATATACAGATGTTAGGAGGTTGTTCCAGAAGACTGAAGACACCTTGGACTGCCATTACATAGCATCCAAAATCTGGATTTTGTTTTCTTCTTCTATTTGGGAACTGCGTCCACTTTTGGTTCTCTTAGAATTCATCATATTAATGACTAGGATTTTAAATTAAATTGTACTCAACAATAGTCTTTATTTTAGGATGGCTTGAAAACCCTGTCTTCTCTTTCACAAACAAGGAAGGTTAGGATTACTATAAATTGTCTGTAAGAAAATACAAATTTTCAAGATAAAAACACCCACTGGTCGGCCTGTCTTGAGTTTCCTGTTTTGACATGCTATATGCAGTAATTTGGTATCCACAATCTCTTATTAGAAATGAATGTGCTATTTTTCTGAATGCTGCAATTACAATAATTGAATTTAAAATGGGGATTGAGTTTCTCTATTTGGAGGAAAAGAATAATTGTGTATTTCTGATTAAAATCAAGGGGACTGAAAAGAGATTGTACACATTCCAGCTTCAGTCTCCCTCAGTAACTCCTCGTCAGGCCAGAAAAGTAGTTAGCCAGGAAAAAGAAAAATTCAAACAGCTAAGAAATGGCCCAGCACCTCAGCAGCAGGCACTGTCTTTGGCCTCATTTGCTTTGTCTCCTGGCCTTCAGTCACAACACCCCTGTGACAGAGGCAATCAGAACAGCCCAGCGTTGCTACATTGTAAATGGCAGCCATGCTGGAGTTCCCCACTGTGTCAAAAATTAAGAGTTAAAATGCAAGGAAAACAAACATCTCTTTGTGTTGAAAATGCCCGTCCGCTTTTGGAGGCTGCCAACATTTGGGAGTAGTTCTTATTTATCCTCTATAGAACCTCTCTGGGCAGGGGAAACGTAATGGCAAAAGAGGTGTGGGGAGAAGGGAACTAATGTAATTTTCTAAAGGGCTCAGCTTCCTTTGTTTTACCAAAAAAAATTATGTTAAAAGTCACATTTAAGGTTCAGATGTAGTAAATAAAGAAAGAGGATGGAGAAAGAGGGCTATTCTAACTTCTTATGCCTTTTTACTTTATTTTTCATGGTATCATTCAGTCTTCTGAAACCTCCATTATTTTATATGTGAAGGTTCAATGCTGTCTCACATTCCTTTTGAATGTGCCTCAAAATATAGCTTCCTAAAGTAAGAGAAAATTTTCCTAGCTCAAAGTCAGCCACGGAGTGTCTCTACATGCTTACTATTTTTTTAAGATGGCTTTATTGAGGTATAAAGAGCATCAAAAAAACTGCACATATTTAAAATGTACAATTTAATAAGTTTTCACAGACGTATACCTGCCTGGAGCCATCTCCACAATCAAGACGGTGCACATACTCATCACCCCCAAAGTTTCTTCCTGCTCCTTTGTCCTCTGCTTCTGTTCCTCCCACGTCCCCTACCCAACACCCTCCACAACCACTGATCTGCTTTCTGTCACTATAGATTAGTTTGTATTTTCTAGAGTTTTATAGAAATGGAATCACAGGGTATGTACACTTTTTTGTCTGGTTCCTATCATTTACCGCTTTCTATTTTAACAACTAATTAAAAGGGAGCCTCCTAGCTGCTTAGTGGAAGGCACCTTTCAGAGGCTGCTTTGTCCAGGGTTTACTGTTATCCCCCAGGAAGAGGACCGATTATTTGGCCTTCCTTTATTCTTAGGCTTTATTATGTACTTCAGTAATCAATAAGCACTTCTATGGCAGAGGGTTTATTTTACCCTATAAATCCAAGAAGAGGAGGACGATATTAAGACATCAGTATGGATGGGCTCTGCTGCACTGTAACACTATGAGGAGAACCCGGCAACAGATTTAAATCTAAGAAGGCTACAGAGCAGTCACAGCTCCTGGCTGGATGGCAGGGATCATAAAAGACTCAGGTAAGATCTACAGCAACTTCACTGAGACCAATGGGACTCTCAGAGCAAAAATCCCTAACTGAACAGGCCTGCTTTCCCTGAAAGAATGATAAGCAATGGCGTGAGTGGAATGTGGAGAGCCCCCTTCAAAGATCCACAGTAATATTTCTTAAAAGAACAAATACAAGGTAGATAACTAATACTTTTGGCAGGCTGGCTGTACAGAAAGCCTTACTCCAGTCCAAGAAGAAGCCTACTTGACAGTTGCTTTATAGTCCCAGGAGGCCCTTAATTCTCTCCTTAGCAACTTCTCGCCCCAGGGCTCCTAGATAATTATCACTGGAATATCTTTTCTCTAGCTAGCCCAGGGAGACTCAGCCTTCATTTCAAAAGCAAAGAGGTCAGTTCACAGAAGAAGAAATATAAATGGCTAATAAACATATGAAAAAGAATGTTCAGCCTCTCTAGTAATCAAAGAAATGCAGATTAAAGAGAGATATATTTCTTTTTCATCTATCACATTAGAAAAAAAATGTAAATGCTGATACTCAGTGTTGGCAAGGTTGTGGTGAGGCAGACATTCATACATTTCTAGAGGAATATCACTTTTTATCTGGAAAATAATTTTGCAATATGCATCAGAAGAAAAGAAAATGCATCAAGAGCCTTAACATTTTTCATACTCTTTTGGGCATAGGTATATATATATTTATATATATATATATATATATATATATTTATATGTAAATATATGTGTGTGTATATATATATATATGTATAAAAGGAGCAGGAATATTTAAACAATTTATGTTTAAAAATTTCATCCTGGAGTTAGGAAATAACCTAATAATACATATTTATATGGCTACTGTCAGCACATACTAAGGGCCAGGAAATATGCTTTACATACATCCTCCTTTTAACCTTATAACAACCCTCTGGGTGGAGGCTTAAGGATTGCAATTTAACATATGAAAGACTGAGGCTTAGAGACATAAAGCAACTTGCCAAGAATAGTCCCACATCTGTAAAAGCAAGATCCAGATATTGGAACCCAAGTATTTCTCAATCTCTGCACTAATCCAGCAAATCAACTTCAAGAAACTAAGTGTCCACAAAATTGGGGAGCAGTTTGATGTGTCAGTGTGGTAATCACCCATTAAAAATAATGCTCATAAAGAATTTTGCTAAAATGGAAAGTAATTACAATAATAGGGATGTTAAAATAAAAATCCCAGAAGTGATCCTGGACAAGTTAAATCTCTCAGGTTCAATTTCTTTTTTTTTTTTTCATCAATAAAACAGGGACAACAGTATCTGCCTCTTGAAGTAGTAGTAAGAAGATAATCCATGAAAAATGCTATTTTCATTGTACTATTACTACAATTAAAGAAGATGCATGCGCACAAAATATATGTACAATATTACTTTGAATTGGTTAAACACACACAAAAAGAAAAAAAGACTGGAAAGAGATGTACCACATGTTAACAGTGTCTATGTCTGAGTGATTTAAGAGTTTGGATTATTTTTATTTTCATCTTTAAACTTTTTTTTCTATAATTTCTAATCTTCTCCAATGATCAAATATTACTTTTCAGTTAAAGGAAAAAAGGGTACACCACGCACCCACACCACACATACACACAGAAATGACATACAAAATATCACCCATATGCTGGAGTCCTGAGGTGCTCACTTACTGGCACTGATCTTCAGAGGCCATTAGATGGCAACGAATAATCTCGTTTTTCAGAGCAGGTTTCTCTGTTCAGCAGCAGCAGCACCTGGGTAAACATCTTTGGGATGCGGCATGTGTGGCTCACGAGTCAAAAAGCTGTGTGTTTGGATTTGGGTTCTCCCACTTAACAGAAGTGCTTGGGTAAGTTACTCAACCTTGCTTTGTTTCCTTATCCTCAAAATGAGAACAACTCGAGTATCGAGCTCTTAGCTTTGTGTGAAATGATATAATGAATTACTTAAGGCCTTTAACATAGTGTGAGGCCCTAGTTAATGTCCAATAAATGTTCCGTATTGTTATCACCATCATGGTGATTATCTGGGCTTCTCCCTTTTGTCTTGGAGTGGCAGAAGACTGCAGGGCTGTGAAAGTCAGCTACCAAGCCTGGGCAGCAGATGCCAAACACCACACACTCCCCGAGCAAACACAGGAAGGCCCAAACACTCTTCGGCCTCCTTCACAGGTGGGACCATGGAAGCAGAAGGGCTGGCAAAACAGAAGTGTGAGGGACAGGTGTTTTTGCTTGGAAGTGAGAGGACAGGAGCATGGGGACATGGTCCTCTGGACTGCAGCTTGTCTGACATGCCCTTCAAGACAGGGGAGAAGCAGATGGTCATGATGAGAGGCCCCAGGCTCAAAGGCTTCCATGGGATGAATGGAACAGAAGAGGAAACCTGCCTTACCATTCCAGGCTGAAAAGCTCTTCCTCCCCAGTGCAGGGAAAGCACACAGAAGGCAGTCCGCGCCTGCCTCCCTTTTGGAGAAACAGCTATTTCCAAAGCTTCTGAACCATACTCCAGTGTGTCTTGGAAAAGGAACATGTAAGTAACGGGTTTGCAAGCTGCCAAGAGCGTGGGTTTCACAGCGCACATTGCAAAGCTCACGCCTGTCACCGCAAGACGACAAGTGTGCTCTCCATGTCTCTCTCTCCCCTTCTAGATCTTAAAGGGTTACGCCGGGAAATTGCCTCGCTGTGCTTTTGGGACAGTATGAAGGATGACTGCCATTGCCACGGTCAGCTATGACAGCGCCAATTTGATGTGCTGCCATCAAGGGCCTTCTAAGAGCTGAGCGCCCTGATGGTTTTGTGATGCGAATAGTCACATTGCAAAATGGTTTTCCTCTCCCGCTGCCTCTGCCTCCATCTGCTGCTGGGCTAAAGGCACAGCCGGCTGCCTGCCTGTCACAGCATGTATTAAAATTAGCTGGGGAGGAGGCACTCAGTTGTGCTAATTACATTTTAATCATTGGAAATGTGTTGGCAAATCAAGCCTTGATTGCCATCTCGGAGCCCGTCTCCTCCAGCAGAGTGGAGGGGCTGTCTACATTAGGCAGGGCCTGCTGGGCCTTCTCCTTTCACAGAAGATAGACTGGGGGCCCTGCTGGCCCACCACTGAGACCGCTTTGGCACATTATTAAAAAGCCACAAGGCTTGTTTCAAATCATCCCTGTGTGAGACCTGCTCATTCTCACTTCCCTGGGCATTCCAGCAACTTGGTACTTTTAACTCTAGCTTTAGTGGGCTGCTGTACCTCGTGGGCTCAAAGTGTGTGTTGAGGAGGACAGGCAGGGGCACAGGAGGCTACAATCATATCTTCCCAGCACCTGGGCATCAAGAAGGGGCCTGCTGACATACGGCACCTTCCCTCAGGAGGGCACTGTGACCGCAGCAGGGGCTGCACTGGCTGGGCTGTGGTAGCAGCTGGGATGAGGTTGTAGGAGAGAGAACATCTTTCATCGGCCGTTTTGGGTTGCTGGACAGGTTCATGGGACTGAAGATCATTGTTTCTCCCTGGGGCTAGGGAGCTAGTGAATTAATAGGGTCTCTGTTCCAAGAAGCAGGGAAATCCAGGGACAGCCTTTCTTCAAGATACTGGGCAATGACTGCTTCTGCTGCTTGTTGCCACGAGCAAACAGAAAGGAGAAAGCAGCTAGCCTGGGCAAGACCTATTCAGAAGAGGCCACCTAGAGCAAGCGGCATCGTCTGCATTCACTAAATCTGGCTGTGTGGAATCATTCATATTAAAAACACTCACAACTGGAACGACTTCTGCTTCCTGAAGGCTTTTTTGTTACACACAGGACAAAGAGAGACCAAATACTATAAAATATGGAACAAATCTACTTCCAGAGTGTGAAGGGATGTTGTAGTTATGCTATTGAAGGCACTGGATACTAGGTGAAATTATTTGCAATCAGACTGGAAAATGACAAGTCCTTTAAGCATGTACATTTTCCTTTGTTAAAATTT
>JAQZBX010057027.1:0-18054 GCA_029593785.1 Cabassous unicinctus
CATTATGAAGAAGGAAGAGTAAAGGTTTTAAAAGGCCTAACCTGGGGTCCCCATGTGTGCAACTCACCCTGCAGCACACCTGCAGTCCATACCTCAGACTGTGCACTTTTCTTACTTTCTTGTTTCTTAGTAAACTCTTTAGTCCCTTGCCTTCACTATAATGTGTCCTTACATTCTTTTATGTGATATATGCTAAGAACCTAGAAGCCCAGAAACCAGACCCTTCTGCCAGAAAGATCATATAATATTTGTCTCTTTGCATCTGGCTTATTTCAATCACATGATGCCTTTAAGAAGCATCCATGTTGTTGCATATATCAGAACTTCATTCCTTTTCACTGCTAAATAATATTCCATTGTATGTATATACTGCATTTTGTTTATCCATTCATTTGTTGACAGACACTTGAATTCTCTCATCTTTTGGCTATTTTGAATAACCCTGCTACAAACATTGGTCTGAAAATATCTGTTGACATCCCTGCTTTCAATTCCTTTGGGTATGTACCAGATGTAGGAGAGCCAGGTCATATAGGAATTCTGTAATATTCTCAGGAGCTGCCAAAGAGTTCCACAGGGGCTTTACCATAACACATTCTGACCAACAATAAACAAGTGTTCCTATTTCTCTACATCCTCTCCTATACTTGTTATTATGATTATTATTTTTAGAGTAGCCATTCTAGTTGAATAAAATAGCCTCTCATTGTGTTTTTTATTTTCATTTACCTAATGTCGAATGATTTTGAGCATCTTTACTTTTGCATTTTAGTCATTTGTATACATTTTTGGAGAAATTTTTCTTGAGGTCTGTAGCCCATTTTTTTTGTTGTTATTGTAGCATCTATCATTTATTCCTTTTCTGCTTTGTTAGAGAAGTTTACAGAACAATCATGCATAAAATACAGTATTCTCATATTCACCTTATTCTTAACAACTTGCATTTGCTTGCCCTTTTGTTGTTGAGTTGTAAGATTTCTTAATATATTCTGGATACTGAATTCTTATTGGTTATGTGAGTACCAAATATTTTCTGCCATTCTTTTTACTTTCATGATAAAGTCTTTTGATGCATCAAAGTTTTTAATTATTATGAAATCATATTTATTTATTCATTCTTTGTTTCTTGTGTTTTTAGTACAAAGTCTAAGAAACTATTGCCAAACACAAGGTACTGAAAATGCATCACAGTGTTTTATTCTAGGAGTTGTATGGTCATAATACTTATATTTTGGCCTTTAATCCATTTTTTATTAATTTTTGTATGTGGTGTGAAGTGGGAACATTATTCATTCTTTTCATATGAATATCCAGTTTAGACAGGCTATTCTCTCCTAATTGAGTGAATTTGTCACACTTATAAAAAATCAATAGGCTATAAGTTTGAGAGTTTATTTCTGAGCTTTCAATTTACTCGCATTGTCTATATATCTGTCCTAGTGCTAGTGCCGTGCTGTTTAGACCACTATAGCTTTGTAATACGTTTTGAAATCAGAAATGTTGGTACTTTTACTTTGTTCTTTTTCAATATGGTTTTGGGGTATATCTTCCAGCCAGATAACCAGATATCAAGCTGTCAAATATTTTTTCACCAAAACAAATTAATATCTTAAGAAGATAGTTTTTCTTCCAAAATAGAAATAGGAAATACAATATTCTCTTCAAAATTTAGATTTTTTTGAGTTTCAATAAGTTCAGTTTAAAATTATTTGAGTATAGCTATAAAAAATATCTGCTACCTAATTCACTGATTAATGTAGAAAAATTAGACAATACTGAATTTTAATATGGATATATTAGAGTCAAATATGCTATTCATGTAGCTTCTGCATCTCTGTCATGAAAACAAATGAAGACATGGAGTCAAAACTTTTCTACTATGCAAAATAAACTGCAAACACATAATAGGAGGCTAGAGAAACAAAAAAAAGTAGAAAATGGCATGGTAATGGTATTTCAACTAATGTGAATAGTAACAATGAGTGTCAAACATGAACATAGTTCATTTCCTTTGTAAATATAGGACTTTTCAGATTTTCTATTCCTTCTTCTAAATTCTTTTGTAATTGAAATATTCATGTATTTGTTTAATTGAAAATTGTACATTTTTTTGAAATGTATTGACGCTTATTTTTATAAAGTCATATTATTATTGTTTTAAACGTTGGAGAATATGTAGTTTAGCTCTCCTTTCATTTCTGTTTAGTAAATTGGCCTTTTCTGTTTCCTTTTACCTTGATTGTTTCTCTTATACTGGAATAATATTTATTAGTCTTTGAAAAGATTCCACTTAGGATTTGCTCATTTGTATCTCAACATCAAAATGTAATAGAAAACTAAGATTGTAGGAAGATGGCAGTTTAGGAAGATCTAGGAATCAGTTTCTTCACCAAAATAACTATTAATCTGGGAGGAACTGTCTGAATAAAGAATTTTGAAAATGCAGAGACTTTAGGAATATTGTGCAGCATCCAGAGAAGAGGTGGATGAAGGAGCTGGTAAATTATGGTATGTATCAGTGAATTTCATTCTCCAAGCAGCAACTACAATTCCTTATCACACAACCCCATGGCAGGCATCTGTGGGTACTGCTTTCCAGATTTCTAGATCATCTTGCTGATACCAGGGTGGCTATGAGGACTCAGTTCTTCAAAATCTGTAGGCTGTTGTCTGATTGCTGATAACTGCTTTTGAGTTACCAATAAAAGGAATTAATTATCTGTACAGGTAATAAATACATGGGTAAATCTCAAAACAATTGGCTGAATAAAAGAACTTCAATAAAAAAAAATCCTGCCTTGTTCCATTCATTAAATATTGTAGACATTTCTAACCTTTAAGAACAGAAAGCAGACAAGTGTTTGCTGAGCTGAGGGAAGAAGAGATAACAAAGTTGCAAAAGGACACTTTGTGGAATGGGTATGTTATCGTGATGTGGTGATGCTTTTATCTCTGTAATTATTAGGATATGTGAACTTGTACATTTATCAAAATATACCACATTGTACACTGTACATATATGTAGTTCATAGCATACCCTACCTCAACAGAGCTTGAAAAGATGTACTGATACAAAATGAACTATCTTGGTGATTATCTACCATGTATAATAAATGGGATTTCTGTTTATATATCCCCAGATGTTTGTTTTTTTTTAATTTACTCATGAAATAAATCAACATAGTGGCAATATAGAAATCATGATACAAGGTATGTTTCTCAAACCAAGTCTTTGTCTACTTCCAGTTACATTTCCAAATAGGATAATTACTCTAAATTTTTCTGATCCAAAGACATAATGCACAGACCACTCTCCTTTGTCAGCACTAGAGTGGGTCTGCATATGCAAATACTTCAGCAAACATCCAGCCAGGAAAGATATATTTTATTTACAGATGTTCCAGCCATTAACTTGGCTTCAGTGAGGTAGGAGAACTGCATCTCTCCCCCACCCCACTCCTTTGTTACTGGTAGTAAAGTCAATCCTTCCCACTTTTTGTAAGTTTCATATAAATCCAGTAGGCATGCAATCTGTTCTTTCCCATTACTGGTGGCTATATTGGGGAAGAATAAAAATAATAATGAACATCTGTCTAGGAACTCCCCTAATGGTACTTACCTGTGGGAGAGTCCTTATCTATGGAATACTTTTAACAAAATTTAACTTTTCTGTATGAATTCAGTCTAGAATTGCTTTCAGCAAACAAATCTGGAATCTATGAATTTATGGGGAATTACTCCCTGAAATGTCATGAAATCTATATAACTTTTTGAGTATAAAAAGAAGATATTTCATAATCAAAATAACTTCATTTTATTAAAATGATGTTTCCATGTACACCTGCTATCTCTGGGCTAACGTATATCCTAACGTGTGAAGAAAATACTACAGAGTGCAAGCAAGTAGGCCATCTTGAACTTCTGCTTCCTTCCTTGTACCTTACAATACTTGTGTCCTAAAAATTCTTAATAAAGCTTGATTATCAGTATGATTCCTGTATCACAGATTTGACAATCCGTATTTTGTGTTATTTCAATTTACAGCAATTTTGAACATTCTAAGGATTTGCAATTAGTTATAAAATTAGTATTGTTTAATGTTGTTAGACCTTAGCCTTGAAAAGGCTTTGGATATATCAGAACAAAAAATTATCAGGTGTAGAATATAACTGAAGAGTTTATAGACAAAATGTTTCATTTTCATTATAAGTGGTAACTCACCAAGGTAATTCATTTTAAGACCAAAAATTTTAAATATGTCAAAAGACTTAATAGAGTATATCAAAATTAAATATCAGATACAAAAGTGGTAAACTCGTTGCTGTGATCAATGATTTGAAAAAATATATGATATATACCTTTCTGCAATATAATTAGAATATTTTCTTTCTAATCAATGCTTAAATTAATATGACATGGGAATTTGGCCAAAAAAAAATCATATGTATGCAGTAAACAACACTGATCTGAGTTCATTCCATTCCTTTTTAAGTTTTATTAAGCAAAATAGGTATGCTGAGGCAGAGTAAGATAATATGAAACCTATAACACATGAAAAAATTGTAAAACTGTAAAATAGTATAAAATGCAGAATCATCCTAATGTCACATTAAATTACAATTTACATGAAATAACAAAAAATGAAATTTTCTACAAAGGAAATATAATATAAAGCTGCCACAAAAAGTAAAAAATAACATTGTATTAATTACATAATAAGTTTATAAAATTCATGATATTTCTTCAAAAATATTTTATAATGTTTTTTTCATTTTAAAAATCTTTACTATGATTTGCTATTGACTATGTACTTTCATAAACCCACTCATGTGATATCCCTAACATTGTTATGAAAGAGATAATTCATGTTTTTAAATGAGAATACCAAAGTTGAGCATGGAAAGTGACCTAGACAATACCATTCACTATGTTTTGCAATACTCTTAGGAAATTTGTAATTAAATATTTGCACAAGTGATTTGAATACTATGAAACCATAATTTTCATGCTTTCAACAGTGTCTTCACAAAAATGTGAAAAAATATTCTAAAATATTGTATATTGTAATATTGAATTTAACACTAAGACATTATTCTGTGGTAATAATATCACAGAAGTCTAAGACATAGGGTCTAGGAAAGTTACCTTCTGTATACCAAGTCTTGAAAGTGCCTATAAATTTTGGATTAGAGTCCATCTTCTCCAATCCAAAAATTACTTAATTGGTTCATTTATTTTCTCCCTCACTACCTTCCTTCCTTCCTCCGTTTCTTCCTTTCTTCCTTCCTTCTTCCTTTTTTCTTTCCTTCCTTCCTCACCTTCTCCCTCCTTCTTTCTCTCTTTCTTACTATAACTACCAACTCTCATTACCATAACAAAAATATTTTGATCTCAAATTCCAGGTTTTCTCTTTTTAAATAAAATTTTCTAAAGAATATTTTTCTTTCATAAAAGTAAATCCTGAAGGATGAAAATGGGTAATGTCAAAGAATATTTGAAAAAGGAATTATTTTACTAATATAAAAGATCCAGGAAATTGGAATTTAATTTTTTAAAAATCCAATATCATTGTTCTGTATTGATCCATTGATCCATCTTTGCCTAAAAGACCATAATGTGTGGTCAAATGGTACTGCAATGTTTTGTGATATTTATTAAATGATGTCAAGCATCAGTCAGTGAACACTTTAGTATGGAGAACATCAGGTAGAGCTAAAGGACAGGAAATTTAGGCTGATCTTCTATAATATGCCTTTTCTGTTACAGCTACCATAACAATAAATCTGCTTTAGTCAGTGGTGTCCTCCCCCAATTTTTTTTTTTCATTCATCAATCTTGAGTGCTTTAGGTGGATATCAGGCAGAGAATGGAGATAGATATTATGCAGGCAGAGAAATGGAATTGTTTTACTTGCAGTTGAAAATACTCCTTATTTTTGGGGTGGGGCTGGTCCATTACCATTACTTTGGTTTGTTGCCCACTGCAGACCTGAAGAACTGGTGTACAGGCATTGACAGCATATCTGCTGGGTTTCAGGGCTCAACTGGCCTATAGACAGTCTGAAGCCTTTTAGTTTCTCAGAACTATACTTAAAAGGTAAATTGAAAATTATAAGTTCAGATAAAAGCAGTAAAAGGATCATGAATTTATAAGGTTATATCTATGTTATATTGAGGAAATAAATTTACATTTATATCAACTAAGGGAGTGTTAATTTTATGAGGCCATGTGGCTTGCTTATGGTGTCTGGATATCCTAGGGTACTCCAGAACACTTTTGGTTGAGGATTTCTTTACTGGGGCATTTGTGAAGTATCAGCCCGAATGGCCTCCCAACTCACTTTGAAATCTCTTGGACATAAAAACTTTTATTTTCTGTAATGTTTCCCCCTCAATCAAGTTCTTTTTTCAAATGCACAGCTGAATAACACATGCTAATAATACCTCGGTGCCAGGAGTGTCATCCCTGGGAGTCTTGTCCCATATTTGGAGGGAAAGTAGAGAGTTTATTTGCAGATTTTGGTTTAGAGAAAGGCCACCTTTGAGTAGCAAGGAGGTTTTCAGGGAGCAAATCTTAGGCACTAATTGTACTTAAGCTTATTTTCATTATTACAAGAATAAGTTTCATAAATGCAAGCCTTAAGATCAAGAGCTTGGGTTATTTGCCTGTTCTCTCTTATTAGGCAAGGTTTATATAATCCAGAGCTTTTAGCCATTTTATTTGAGACAGAAGCACAACTTCCCCAGAATGGAAGTTTAATATTATGCAAACTACTCTGGGGCCTTTATCTACCCAGATCTTGCAGAAATGAAAAATCCAATCATCAATTTTATATGGAAAGGTAGCCAAAGCTGTCTTGAATAAGAATAATGAAGTTGTAAGACTCACACTTCCTGATCTTAAAAGTAATTACAAAATTGTACTAATTATAACACCATGGTACTGGCAGAAGGAAAGACATATAGAATAATGGAATTAACCTGAAAGCTCAGAAATCACCTCTCAAATTTTGACCAACTGATTTGTAACAAGGAATCAAAGACCACTGAATTAAGACAGAATAGTCTCTTGAACATATGGTTCTGGGAAAATTGGATCTCCATTTGCAAAAGAAAAAAGCAGGACCCCTATCTCAGAACTTTTAAAGATAACAACTTAAATATAAGATCAAAATATAAATATAACATTAAAAGCATTAATATAAGAGTAGAAATAGCAAACTCGTAGAAGAAAATATAAGGCAGCATATACAGGAGCTTGTGTTACACAATGATTTCTTAGAATTTACTCCAAAAGAACAAGCAACAAGAGAAAAAAGCAAACAGATAAACTGACTACATAAAAAAAAAATTTGTGCCCAAAGGCTGTATCATGAAAGTAAAACTACACAATGGGAGAAAATGTTTGGAAGCCACATATCCAATAAAGGTTTAATATCCAGCATATATAAAGAAATCCTTCACTTAACAACAAAAAGACAAACAACCCAATTAATAAAATGGACAGAAACCTTGTATTGATATCTCTCTAAAGAAGTATATAAATGTCCAGGTAACACATGAGAGATTCTCAAAGTCATTAGCCACCAGAGAAATGCAAAACATTACTACAAGATACCATTTCACAACCTTTAGAATGACTGCTAAAAAAAAATTGAAAAGTATAACTGTTGGAGAGGATGCAGAGAAATAAGAACACTCATTCACTGCTGGTGGCAATGTAAAATGGTGTAACTGCTGTGGAAGAATTTGGTGGTTCCTCAGAAATAGAATTACCGTATGACCCAGTCAACCTACTAGTAGGTATATAGCCAAAAGAATGTAAAACAGGGAATCAAACAGATATTTGCACATAGATGTTCATAGGTGCATTAGTCAAAATTGCTAAAAGATGGAAGCAAACCAAGTATCTATCAACAAGTGAATGAATAAACATAATGTAGTCTATACTGAATATTATTCAGCCAAAAAATGTAATGAAATTCTGATACATGTGACACAAATGATGAACCTTGGAGACATCATGTTTAGGGTAATAAATCAGACACAAAAGGACAAATATTGTATGACCTCACTGATATGAATAAATTAGGATAAGCAAATTCACAGAGTCAGAATATAGAATATAGGTTATCAGGGGTTGGAAGTGGATAGGAAATAGGAACTTAAGGCTTAAAATATACAGGATGCTTATGTGGAATGATGGAATTTTTTTACTAATGGATGTTGATGATGGTAGTACCAATTGTGTATGTACTTAATAGCACAGACAATATATCCACGGGGTTAAAGGTAAATGTTAGGTTGCATAAATGTAACAAAAAAAAGTATTTTTAAAATGGCCCTAGAAAGGCACTACACAAACACTGAACATGAAGTTAATCCATGGACTATAATAAACAGAATATTTATAAAAATGTTCTTTCATCAATTGTTATAAATGCTCCATAACAATGCAAGTTGTAATTAAATGGATGGAATATGAGAAGCTTGTATTTTATGCATGATTGCTCTGCAAACCCACAACTTCCCTAATAAAGAAAAAAAATAACATGAAAATGACAAAGTAAAACAGAATACATTTCCATTTGCTTTTCTTTTAGTATTCTCATCCATCATCTCTGTTGCTACTCATCACAAATTCCACTTTCTACTCAAAAACACATTCCTTATGAATGGGCTTTAAAGCTGATATTCAGGGCAAGATACAGTATTTTTCCTGCTGGTTAAGGTTTTGAAAATGAGAGGTTCAAGCAAAGTAAAAGAGAAGATAAAGGGAAATAAAAGCAGGTAAATATAAAAACAAGTTTGGGAAATGTTAATTGAATGTAAAATAAAGTGAATGACAAGTTAAAGGGATAAGGAGAACTAAAGAGAAATTGTGATTTTAAAATTACTAAATTGTTTTACAAGAAGTCAGAGACAAAATTGCATGATTTTCTTCTTTGAATCAAAAAGATATTTTGATATCTCTAGGGGAAATTCTCTTGCGTGTGTTTTCATCATCAAAACAAACTGATTAAGCACATTTTATTAAAAGTAACTGAGTAGAATCATTTAAGTGCATCAAGGCTATAATCCGAATCCTTTCCAATGCATAAAATATAAATTATTATTCAGAAGGCAGAGCACATGCAAAAATAAACATAAAAAGAACAAAGCTAATTGGCAAATGAGAGGTGAGTCCAATATTATCTAGGGAAATTCACTGGAGGAGATTTCTGAGAATTTGGATTGTAAGATGGTGACTGGAGGTAGATGAAAGAAGAGGCAAGATATTCCAGGCAGACAAAGCAGCAGAAGCAGAAGGAAAGGGAACTGCCATGAATGATTTGGTTGGAACTAATAATCAGAGCTCTCTATTCAGTCATCTGTGATAAAAATAGAGTGACAGTCAAGAGGGAAGGGATCCCTCCCCATCAGAGTTCTTTAATTCTGCACACTTGTATAATTGCAAAGCAATTTATTAGAAAAATTTCCCAGCTGCAGAAACCCCAAATGGTAACATTGGTACAAATGCATAATTATAATAAGACTAAACCAGAATTTCTTCTTATCAAACCTTGCTTTATCCAACTTCAACAATTATATGTACAACCGAGTCACTCCCAGAAAATAACAAAAATCATATAATGAAATCATTATAACACAGGTAATAGATGAATTTATAATTAGATTTGTTACATAACCTCTATATGTGATAAATATTAAAAATATAAACCTTTCAATTATAAACCATTATTGCAGCACATGTGAAGCTTTTCCTAGGTACCTCCAGTTAAACTAAAAAAATGTTAAAGAGCCTATTTAATGGCTTAAAAAGTGTAAAATTGGGTTAAAATATATCTATTGGGAAAATTATCTGTAACTTTAGAAATACTGTTATTTTCAACATTTGTAGACATAAGGCAGTGTCAAAGTATTAATTCAGTTCAAATTATTTATTTAATATACCAATATATGTAAAATTTTATAGTGATTGGATGAATATTATATAAATAAGGCATGGTTTTGTGTTTGACCTATGTTATTGTGATTGATAATTTGATGTGAATAATTATTTTAATAATATTAGGAAAACATTTTTATAATTTAAAAATAAGTTTGGAAAAATTTTAAATTTTAAACAAAGGCATAAAACCAATGCAGAAGTAAGTGATGATACAGAATCAAGTATATCTCTGGAACAGTAAAAAAAATAAGAGACTAGAAGAAGGTATTTCACACACAAAAAATAACATTTATTGTTCTCAAATAATTTCAAGATAAAATTTTAAGACAACATTCTTCACAGTTTCAGAAAACAAATATTGGAATTCAGGACATGTCAGTAAGGGGGCTTAGGTGACAATATCAAAATCTTGGTTGAAAACATTGGAGAGGTAGAATGCATAAGATATTTTGAGTTTTACCAGGATTGCATCCTAAACTTGATGATGCACAGACGTTGATGGGATGAAGATAATCAGTCACCATTCTATTTGCCAAGCACAAAAAAGGTTAAACACTCTATGCAGTCAGTAAATTTTACATTAAAAATATCTCTCATTCAATACAAAAACTCAAGGCACAACAAAATACAGGACCACATGCTAAAGAAACAATTAAAAAATAATATAAACAGACCCACGGGTTGCTTAGATTTTAGGAAGCTGGAAAGGTCTTTTACATCCTATGAATAATATCTTCTTATAAATTAAAAAAAGGTGAAATAATATACATAAATGTGAAGCATTTTCCACAGAATTACAATAGCAACAAATTTCTCATTTTATAAACAGCTAGTTGTAACGAAAAATTAGACACAGTTGAAGATAATACAAATAAATAGGAATAAGATGAATTGAAAATATATACCTGAAAAGGCACAGAGGGAAATATTTTTTTAATCCAAAGGAACATTTGAGAAATATGTGAGAGTGAAAACACCTAAAGTATGTTAACATGAACTTCCAGAAAAGCACTGAATTGTATAGTTGAATGTGGTTTAAAAAGGGGCACTGTAGATCATATATGTTGCTATAATAAAACTCAAAGGATAAAACAGAACTCTACAACACAGTGAACCTTATTTTAGACGATGGACTTTAGTTAATAGTACAAGTACTAGAATGCTTTTTCATGAATTATAACAAATATATGACCACTAATTCAAGGTATTAATTATAGGGTAGTATATTGGGAAAAATACACCTAATGTAAAGTATGGATGATAGTTAATCATACTAGTTTGATAATCTTCATCAATTGTAACAAAGGTAACTTCTGTTTTAAAATATAGTACAATTATTTAAAAAGGCCTGTCATCACCTGTGGCAAATTTTCCACACCAATGCAAGGTGTTGGAGGTGGGGTGTTGTAAGGGACTCCTGTATTTTATTCATGATTGTTTTGAAACCAACAACTTCTCTAATAAAAATTTTCTTTTAGAAAAAGCAATAGTAAACTACCTGGGGATTCAGGATTCAGGCACAAGTGTTTGTAATAGACATAAAGTGATATCATATGTCTTATGCCCAGTGAAGCTTCATAGAGAACACATGCTGAAACTTCAATAATGACTTAGGGAGGGCAAGTCTCAGTTTAAAAGTGCTATACCCTTATTGAGAATTACAGAACAACCTCTCTTGTAAATAATTTGTAGAAAGTAGACATTTTAAAGTATATCAATAAACCATTTCAGAATAGCTTGATCATAAATTAATGGTTTAATTTTGGGAGTTTACTGAAAGGGAATTCATATTTCATGTCATATCACAGAATCCAACCTACTCAGAATATCAACAGAATCTTAGCTTTTATTTTTATACATTTGTCTCACAATGTTATATATTTTTAACTGGTTTATAGTATGTGATTTTACAACTTGAGTGTTGGTTGATGGGATGGGATCATTGCTTCTACATTGTCAGCCCCAAAAAATTGCTTTCTTAAAAGATCTGGGAAAAATTAAGTAATCATATAAATTGTAAGTTATCTTTTCTGAAATCATTTGCCTCACCCATATTTTCATGATCAAGGTTACAGTACAAATTAAACAGAATCTTTTTTTGACCTAGTACATGTTCCCCAACTGATCACAAACATATGGCTATGTTTTATTCCCAAGTTTTGAAAACAATTTTTATTTAACTCAAGGCACACAGTTCAGACAAAACAAAAAAGAAACTAAAAAGAACATTGTGGCCTTACATACACATACTTCAAATGAACAATTTCACAAATTATCTGTGTCTATGTGAAAACATGTTCTATTATATTTTATTGCTTATTATTCTGGTTTTGAGGTGGATTTTTATTTCAGAGACCCAAATTGACTGTAACTTACACTTATAAAAAATGTGAGAGAGGATGAAGGGCTTGAAGCAATTTTGGTTTAACTGTTTGTAATGGCTATCTTAGGCTTAAAATGTTCTGAGAAAAATTATGAATTGAGGTACTATTATTTCCAAATTTAACATTTACAAGGTTATCATGAATTTTCCAACAGCTTAAGGAGTATCCCAAATTAATGAATGTTATTTTCCTGATATTGATATAGCAATTGTCATGCATTTATTCATCAGTTTAAGAATGGGAATGCAAGGTTTTACTGTATTAGAAAGTACTCATAAATACATCTCATATAATCGCTCATAAAGAAACAAAATATATCTAGTTTCTATAGAATATACTCTTAAAAAATCACACATTTTGTTATTTACAAAGCTAGCAAGAGTAACGGCTATTCTCTAACAAGTGTTTAAATACTTTGAATGGAATATGCATGTAGTATGGTCATATTACACAAAGTATATGGAATACTAGTTTTAAAGAGCTTAGTAGCAGATAAAAATATTTGTTATTTATACAGAAATATAAAAAGCTCTCAAGTATATACTGCATTACATAAAATTGGAATGAATTAATATTGTACAATTTGATAAATTGGAATATGTAATAGACAAAATTATACCTTTGAAAAATTTAACCCTATTTCATTCAGATATCCAAAAGAAAAGAAAATGAAATAAGAAAATTTCCCTAATGAAAACATAAGGAAAATTAACCTTTTAATAATGAAAACTTGTATCTAAAAATAAAGTTGAACAATAATGATGGTAGCACAACATTTTGAATTCAGCAATAAACTATATATGTGAATGTGTTTACAAAGAAAAAATTTAGCATATATGTTACTAGAATAAAACTACCTTTAAATATAAAGCTTGAAAATTTAAGGTAAAATCAAATAAATGCAATAAAAGTTGAAAAGGTATTAGAAGATTTTAATGGAAAATATGAAAATATTCAATTGGCTCCAGAAAACAGAACAATATATTCAATTTTTTGATAAAGACACAACCTTGTACATAACAATCGTGAAGGCTTTTTTCACTAGTTGATTCCTTAGAGTATAGATGAAAGGATTCAAAAGTGGGGCAACTGAGGAATAGAGCAATGCAATTCCCTTGGAAAAATAAATTTTTTGACTGAGGGTTTAACACACATGAAGATGCAACTGCCATAAGAAAAAGAGATCACAATGATGTGTGAAGAACAAGTGGAAAATGCCTTTTTCCTCTGATTAGTTGAAGGGAGTTTTAGAATCATCAATGTAATATAAATATATGATATTATCACTATTACCAAGGTGACCATGAGTGTTACTGAAGCTGAGATATAGCCTATTGTCTCAACGAGCTGTGTATCTGAGCAGGAGATCTGCAGGAGGGGAGTAGTGTCACAGATGAAATGGTCAACAATGTTGGAGGCACAGAAGTCAAGGTTTAGACCCAAGACGAGGAGTAGGAAGATGGTAAGGAACCCAGCAAGTCAACAACTGAGGACAAATTGTGTGCAGATTTTGCTGTTGATGATGGTAGTTGTGCAGGGGCTTACAGACGGCAACATAGCGGTCATAGGACATGATTGCCAGCAGGTAAAATTCAGATGCTCCAAGGAGGAAGACAAAAACAACTGAGTGACACAACAATTGTTTTTTCCCCCGGTAGCCAGCATAACCAGCAATTTAGGGACAAATGTAGTAGTAAAAGAGATTTCTAAGAGGGAAAAATTCTAAAGGAAAAAATACACGGTAGTCTTGAAGTGAGCATACAGCAGAGTGAGTGTGATGATGATTAGATTGCCAGTGATGCTGAGCAAGTAGGTGAGAAGGAGGAAGATAAATAACACACCTTTCAATTGTGGGTCATCAGTCAAACCGGCTAGGATAAATATGGTCACTCTTGTTTGGTTTCCCATTACAGTCCTCTGAATATCTTTAGCCTAACCCAAAATAGAAGGTGTTTCAGATAAATTATGTAAACCCATGGAATTAATTATTAGAATATAGGTCACCAGAAAATAGAAGGAGGGTAGAGAATGGAAACATGAAGCTTAATTTGTGCAGAATTGGTTAAAAGGTTGTTTGTAAATCTTTTGAAATTAATGGAAGTGGTGAGAGCACATCATGGTGTTTGTAACTAGCAGAGTTATTATTATATGGGTACGACAGTAGTTGAAAGAAAAGTCTAAGGACATGTATATTACTACAAGGAAAGCTAAAGAATGTAACATGGCAATGTTTAATATAGTGAAACCTCATGTAAAATATGAATATGGGTGATGTTGCATATATAAGACTGTTTTAACAGACTATAAATACAAATAAACTAGAGAGAAGTAAACAAAATAGCATCTATGTTCAGCAGGGAAAGCATGAAGAGATTGAGAGTTGATGAGTCTTTCTGTTTGGTTTTTGTTTTGCATTATTATTATTAATATTACTACTGGAATAATGAAAGTGCTCCAAAAATAATTGAAGTAATGAATGCACAACTATTTGATTATAGTGAATACCATTGATTACACACTAAATATGGATTTATGCTTTATTAATATGTATCAATAAAATTAAGTTGTTAAAAATGATTTTTAGAGAGTTTTGGATAGAGTTCAAGGAATAACAAAAAGAAAACAAATTTACATAAGGAAGGAAGGAAGGAAGGAAAGATTATTGATGGGGAAAATGTTCTACAATGAACATATTATTATTACTAAGACATATTTTTTGCTCTTTATTTATAGTATGCACTAAAACATGATCAATTTTGATGTATGAATGACCTAAATCAGATGTAAGAAAGTTTAATAAATTTCAAAGCCATAATGTGTGATAAGAGCCATGTCGATACAAATATAGGTATCAGATTCTATCAAAGTAATAATATTCAAATATACAGTGAATTGGTTACTAAATATATCACTATCATAGATAAATTGAATTTATTGATCACAAAATACTTTCAAGCATTATTCTCAAATATGATATGACACACTGAAATAAATTAAAACACACAAAATATATTCAGGTTTGCAAGCTAGCAAGCTGCAAAGGAAATAAACAGATTGAGAGTTTAATTTCAGAAAGTGTGACTTTTAAATTAAAAAGTTATAGACAAGCAGTTAGAGCCTAATTATAGCACATCTCTCTTCAAAACAATACCAGTGTTATTCCTAGGGAAAGATTCCTCCTTAATTGTCTTCATAATGAAAATGTACAACAACATAGTTTATTTTTAATGGTCATTATATAAGACAGTGTTTTCACCATGAGAAATCAAGAGAATTATTTCTAACTTCTGAATCACATCTTATAACACATTAAAAAAAAAGGCCATGTAAAGTAGTAAAAGCTATTTGACAAAGGAGAGGAGTCTCCAGTATTATCTATAGATGTTCACAGAAGGATGCATCAGAGAAGTTGCATTCTAAACTGGATTGTAGAGGGAGGTAAGAGTAGAGACAAGATATACTAGGTGGAGAAAACTCTTTAAGCAGAAGCAAAGTGAAAGACACAAAAATGATTTGGTTGAAACCAATGATGAGTGTTCTCTTATCAAATTCATATCTGATAAAAATGTAAATATATACTAAATGAAAGAAATATCTCCTGCCCTCCCCATTTACCTTGCTGACTTATTTATTCTAGTACATTCAGATAATTGTGAAGGAATTTTTGTAATTATTTTTCTGATTTACACATTAACCAATGGTGACAGTGATAAGAATGCATAAATATATAACTTCAAATAGGTATTTCATTATATCAAACCATTCTTTTGTCCAACTTTAACCCTCTTATACACCAATTATTCCCCCAACACATACAGTAAAGGAAAATAACAAGGTAATATTATGAAATCATTAGAAATTAGGAGAAAAATTGAAATTAGAGTAGTTTTGTTAGATATTGTGAATATCAGTTACATAAGAAAAATAAAATATTTTCAATTTTAATTCATCATTGAGTTGTATTTCCTGTCTTTCATTTTTTATCTACAAACCAAAATGCAAAATGTAGAATAAAAGAAGATTAACCTTAAAATGGTTAATATTAGAAAGTGTACCAAATTTTTTATAGATATATGTAATGGGAAAAAAATATATCTTTACATTTAAAATTTATTATTATTTTAAATTCAGAGTCATAAAACTACCAAACACATTTAATATCCTAAAAAGATTTCTGTAATAAGGTTTATACACCAATTTATTCATTAAAAAGTCTCCTACCAGACCTGCTGTGACATCATGTGTCAAACATGTCGCTCCACAGACCCTCCAAAAGATATTATGAGAACACCACACACCACCTGTTTTAGTTTGGAAAGGCCTGCCTACACAAAGTACCAGAACTGTGTTGGCTTTTAGAAAGGGGAATTATTTGGCATAAAAGCTTGCAGCACCAAGGCCATGTAAAATCCAAATTGAGACACGGTAAGAAGTGCTATCTCACGTAAGTCGGTTATTGTTGATAGTCTTGTCCAGGCAAATGACAAAGCAAGATGGCTGCCAATATTTGCTGTTGTCTCAACCTTCCCCTCGGGGCTCACTATCTCTCAGAGCTCAGCTCCCAGAGATCAGCTGTGAGCAACCACATACAGGGTTTGTCTCTTTCCAGGCCCCCTCTATTTGTCTTGGCTGCTCTGTTTTCTTCTGAAGTTGAACTGTAAGCTATCAGGAATAGAGCAGGTTTCATCTGGAACTTCTCCATTGACCCAGCCTCTTGGGCATTTCATGCTTGAGCAATCCTCTAATCTTCTCTCTCATGGCAAGATAAAAAAAAATTGTGGCTTCTTTCTTCTGAGTCTCTGCCTGTCTCTCTCTGTGTCTCTTTTTATATCAGGCTCAGCCAGAGGGCAGAGACCCAAGCTGGCTCAAGTCTCACTAAGGTATTCCAATCAAAAGCCCAATATTGATTTTATTGAGTAATCTGATGAAAGGACCCAGAACTGAATTTAATCCAATTAAAAGCTATCACACCCACAGGAATAGATTAGCTTAAAAACAAAATATTTCTTCTTTGGGATTCAAAATAATCTTAAACTGCTACACCACCCAATAAGACAAATGGATAGAAAATTTTTTTTGAGAAATTTGAAATCCCAGATGCATAGATAAGGATTCAGAAGCAAGAAGAGGTAAAGTACCTTAAGGGTGTATATAAGTTAGAGAATATAACTTGTCATGAACAAAATCATATTCGAGCGAAATGTGTCATTATCAATAATCCAGAAGCTCTCAAACAATTTACATCGTATTTGACCATCATAAATATTGTTGTTAACTTTGACCATTTGGTTATGAAGCGGCCATCCAAGCTTTAACATTGTAAATGCACTATTTTTTCCCTTTGAAATGAGTAAGTTATCTTGTGTGGAGACACTTTCAGAATATATAAAATCCTCAACACCTCAAACATTAATTGACTAATATCAGCATCTACTGATGATTCTTACAAGAATCAATTAATATTATTATTATGGATGCCTAATGGCAAATTCCAACATTCATTCCTTTTTCTTATGTTTGTTAGTTGGCTTTCAACCATGAAGATGAGTATGTTTATACGTAAGTATGTAAGTTTTGGCTCATTGATTCCTATCTTATCCAATGGTTTACAATTCTTAACTATCACTCTTTATGTTCATGCTAACATTGTCTCAGATTTGAGACAGTTTGAGTCCAGTTAGCAAACATTCTAAGTGATTCCTGTCCCTTTTATTATGTC
>JAQZBX010057028.1:0-18056 GCA_029593785.1 Cabassous unicinctus
TTTCTCAGTGCACCACATCCTGCAAGAACTGCCATGGTGCCCAAGAGGAAGGTCAGCTCAGCCAAAGCAGCAGGGAAGGAGGAGCCCAAAAGGATGTCAGTTAGGCTATCCACTAAACCCGCCCCAGCAGAAGTGGAAATGAAGCCAGACGAGGCAGCTGGAAAGGACAAACCTTAAGACAAAAAATGCAACCAAAAGGATAAAGGGGAGCAAAGGGAAAACAAGCTGAAGTGGATAACCAAGAAACTAAAGATTTACCTGCAGAAAATGGGAAAAGTAAAAATGAGGAGTCCAGCCTCTGATGAAGCAGGTGGGAAAGAAGTCAAGTCTGGTTAATACTGTGTACCATGTCTTATCCGTGGTCTCTGTTTCTCCTTTCCTGTACAATCCAGCAGAATATTTTTATCAGCTATTGTGCAGATGCAAGTTTTTTAGTAGCTATAGAAGAAACATTTTTAAGAAGGAGATTGGGATCCCTCCTCATCCCATTTGATTTATGTGTAAATGATTTTCCTCAAGAGAGAAAATCTTTTGCCAGTTATTTGTTTTTTTGTACAACCAGAAAATATTGGGATATTGAATTATGGGAGACTTTGACTGTCTTGGGTAACAACTTACATTCTAGTGGGGGCTGGCAATTTTTATACCTTATAATACATCACATAGTAAAGGGTGATTTCGAATCAGTTATGCATTTAATATGTGTTGAACATTTTAAATTACTCCTATTCCCTTATTTTTTAGTAGACAGGTTTCTTTAAACCACTCCCTGATATTGCCTCTCCTGTCAGAACCCTGTAACATCCTTGGTCATGATGTTTTATGTGCTGTAAAGGTTGGAAAGTTGAGTGTGTAGTGTGTATGATATTAAATTGTGAATTAGTGGAGTTTGAAAATGTAACAGCTTATTAAGCATTGAAGATATTGGTACTATCTATCCTCTTAAGGAGAACTTGCTTCCAAATTTTAAGCTAGAAAATCACAGGAATATCTTAAGAAAAGCAACTACATGGCTTTGTAGGATTTTGGTATGAACATTAAGAATTGTGTACAAATTGTTCATACTATCTGTGCTGATCTTCCACACAACCAATAATATTTCAATTATGAAAAACTCAGACAGGCTTTAATTAAAACTCACCAGTCTCTCCTGGGGGGTCATGGAGCACCACTTGTCCCTCAAGTCCTGGCTGGCTTGCCAAATAATGTTACCAGATGGCTCTAGTTTCTAGGCTTTTAGGTTCTTGACTTATGTTGCATAAAGAATTCAAGACATGCCATAGGGTAGGCAAGGGAATAAATAACTTATTAAGAAACAAGAAAATGAAAAATGTACATGGTCTGGGGCATTGACTGCAGGTGGGCTGTAGAGTGAGATGTATGTGTGGCACCCCAGGTCAGAGTTTTTTTGTCTTTCTTCCTCCCCCTTATAATGTTGAGGCAGGGCCCCAGGTTTTATGGCTCTGGTTGGTTGCCCCACTTGTCTTTTCTCAGAGGGCAAATGGTGTGGCCCTTTAAGTGTATCCAGGGCTTTCCCTTGACTCAATGGTATCCCATGGGTCAAATGAGATCTCATTTTTCAAAATGGGGTCTCATAGCTGGGATCTTGCTGGTTCTTTTGGCAGTCTTCTTCTCAGGAAGTTTCCAGGCAGGGTCTCATGGCCATGTGGTCTGTCAGGTGTGTTGTCTGCTAGGCCAAACACTTTTCCCCTCCACTATACTAACCTGCCTCTCCTCTGTATATTTTTAATACTCCTTTTGTTTTCTCTAGCTGCTATTACCTAGAGGGCTAAATTTGGTAAGATTGTTCCCCTGGATACAACTTTCCCAGTCAGATTTCCTGGTCAAAACAGGCCCAGGGACCCATGAAGGTAGTTAATATTGATTTCAAAGTGCTCTGGAAAGGAAGACCTAAAGGTCACTAAACTTCTTTCTGACATCTCTTCAAATCTATGCTTTCCTAATATACCTAGCATATAATACCCTTCATCCAGTTGTTCCCTGTTACCCTAAGGTTTTGCCTTCTCAAATGACTTACCCTGATGGGGGCATGATTGAGACTGAAGATGCCATCTTAACCAGGATGAAACATGTACATCTCCCAGCCCCTGGAATCTGAGTTCTCTAATCATCTTCCACAACCTGTGCTGGGTCACCTGAGGTGGGTGGGTGACTCTGCCAATGCTGTCCAAGTGAAAGAGTTCAGGTTGTAAAGGCTTCCTCTCCTTTCTGGGGCCAGGAGTTCTACAGCCCTTTAATGTATGTGGGGTGAATATCTGCACTGCACTGTGAGAGAGTGTGTGCTTATCTCCTTCCTGGTGTGACTTGAGTCTCAGTGTGCTGCAGCCTTTTAAGGTGGTCTGGGTAAATCTGGATTGGGTGTGACTGTACCCAAGTTCTGCTCCTTATTGGCATAGTGTCTCAAGCAGTGGCTCTCCAATCTGGGCATGTTGAACACGAATCCTACTATCCTGAGAAATGGTTGTGTTTTTCAGTGACCCCTGCTTCTATTATCGTGTTCCTCTGGCCTCTGGATTCCTCCAAAAAGGTGATCCAAACAGATCCTGACTGATTAATAGCTGCCTAGTGGGACAATCTGATTGTTATAGCTCCCTACTTTGTCATTATCTTGGGTCTTTATTCCTGATCATTTTAATCATCTTTTGTTACTGATCCTCCTGTATTTTGGTGTCCTATGATGTTAAAGAATGTTTACTTCCATTACACTTTTTGTTCCATTTAATCAGATCACATCACTGTCTTTATGTGATCAACCCTGAGCTACTATCAGGAATAAAATTAAGGTAAAGAGCCAGAACACTGATGACTGAATGATTTGGTTGTGATATGTAGAAACTTCAGGGGCAGGAAATGATATCTGAGGCAGTGACCAGATCAATCTTGGCCTAAGATCTCAATGACTTTATTGTGGGTACGGGGAATTTTCAGTGGAGTAAATCCATTTACGCATATGTCTTTGTGGTCTGGCACAATGAATTGAAAAAAAGTTTATTACCATTTAAAGGGGTTAAGGCCATACTTACCACTCCCTGGTTATTTCTAATTACTTTAGTCCGTGTGGAAGACACACCATTCAGCTATTTAGGTAGAGTTGTGGAAGGAAACCACTGGTAAAGGAGAACAGTTGCAAGAGAAACTGCAATGAAACACCTGGGGTGTCATGTTGGACATGGAAGAGGATCTGTGTCACCCTCAGGCCCCAAAATGCTGGAAGTTAGCACATTTCCAGGAAGAAATTTTAAAAATGTGAGAGGATTTGAGAACAGATCTGAAAAGTGTTCTAACTCTACTTGTGAAAAACATGTCAGTTCACAGTTGTGAACAAGGAAATAAAATCTGTTGTTATGTTTAACTGTGAATAATGTGGATTTAACTTAATAAAGCCATTTTCTGCATTTAAAGGCTCTCTCCAAGAAAAGCTATTATCTTGGATTCTGTAGTTTGTGGATCATATTACATGTAAAGAAAGTGTTTTTCAGAGGAAAGAAACTCAGAAATTATTTTCTCCTTCTACTGAATGCACTCTTTCATAGGAGACTTAATTAAGAAATTTAAAACACACATAATAATAACTGTTATGCCTGAGATTTCACCACAGGTAGGTCATATGCTTCTCTGAATATACTGGCAAGAAGGATCAGTAAGTGAAACTCCATTAAATCATCCTAATTATCCTATAGCCTTCAGGTGATGTATGTTCTTCAGCTTGACTCATTCCATATGAATGCCAAGCTTCTTCTAAACATAATTTTTATTACTCCAGACTGCAATGCTAAACACTTTCTCAGGATCCCTTGAAGGTAGGATTCCACCGATATCCTAGGATCTATAGAAGTGGTTGCCCCAAATGACACATGGAAGACATGAACAACATGAGATGGCAATGGCAAGAAAGATAATGAGATGCTCCAGTGAGAACCATGGTGAAAATTTTTGATTGGTTCCTCTAGACTCTGGAGGTGACAGCAGTTTCCTGATGGGGTAGCTCTTTGAATGCAGCAGAGGCTTTGTGATCTGGGAACTGCAGTGGCAGCAGCTCTTCAACAGGCTTGTTTGACAATATGTTTCTGGACTTGTAATTATGAGAATAGCCTAGAGTGTGCTCCTGTAGTTCAAGTAATGATTTGATTCAAACAGTGGTTTAAATTGCATGCCACAAATATGCTTAAAAGGATAGTTGAATGGCATAGGGTAAGTGTTCAAAGAGTCAAATGCATGGCACAGCCTGGTTGTGCAATGGGTGAAAGTTGAATTCCTCAGACAGCATGAAAACATTGGATATTTATGACTTGTAGTGGGTATAGAAAACATTGAGTATCACACAGTGGATGTGCAAGTATGACAGGTGAATGTAACAGCTGTATGTCAAGAAGCCAACTTGGATGATGCAGTATGGGTGTTCAAGGAGGTGCTATTTAATTGTAAATAGTGGTCATTGTAAGAAGAAATAATTGAGTGGCATAGGGTGGTGTTTAATAAATAGACTTAAGTAAACCTGTGAAAATTATGCAGCAAGTGTAATTGAATAGCATAGACTTTATTATCACACAGTGTGGAATGGCACAGAGTGGAAGTGCATGTAGTTTTATAAAGCAGAATAGGTGTAGAAGAAGTGAAAATTTAATAGCACACTGTGAGTGGGTGAAGTGTGATAGAAGAATGGCACAGAGTCTGTGTATAATGAGTCTTTGTGAAATAATACACAGCAATTATTCATGGGGTGAGCACTGACTGTCGGTGGATGAGGAAGAATTGAAAGGAATAGCATAGCTTTGCTGTGCAGAGGAAGTAAACAAAATACCACAAACAAGTGTTATGCCAAATGGAAGTCTCACTGAGAACACTGGTTTTTCAAGGAATTTGAGGTAAAATTGGCATGCAAGGAGTGACTGTTGAATAACAGAGTGGGTGTGCAAAATAGGAAGGTGGATGGCATAGCCTAGTTCTGTGGTGTTTATAAGGTGCATAGTAGAGAGATGGAACAGTGATTTTAAGTTGGTGGTTTTTAAAGAATGTGCAAGGATATAAGTTGAGTAACACAGTTTTTGCATCATTAGTGATGGTCAAATAGCTCATGGTGAGTTTTAAGGATTGGTTGTTGAGTGGCAGAGAGCAGTTGTGCAAGAGTGGACATTACATATTTCTTAATAGTTATGGAAGGAGTCGTTGTTGAATCACAAACTGAGTCTGAGAGGGGTTAAAATTCACTGAGCTTATACATATTGGCCAAAAAGGCTGGGTGTTCAAGCAGTGCAAATGAATGGCACAACCTGGTTTTTTAAGTTAAATAGCTCAGTGAGAGTGAGCATGACTGAAAGTTTAATAGTTCACAAATACTGTACAAAGAAAATAATTGGAATAACAGTGGGAATGAAAGGTTGATAAGTGAAAACAACAACTGAATGTGCAAGAAGTAATTTGGATGAGGAAAAATGGTGTTCAAGTGTACATGTAATTGCAAAATGTGCCTATGCACATGTTATAGTGGAATGACACAACATGGGTGTACGATGAGTTGAAATGGAAGAACTCAATTGGTTGTGCAACAGGTCAATTTGAATAGCACAGAGAGGGGTATATGAAACAAAAATGAATGGAGCACAAGTAGTGTAAAATTATTATATGTAGTATAAATTGTTTATGGGTTTGTAGGGAGTGATAGTCAAATTACACATGGTGAATGTGCAAAGAGTGATGTTTGAATAACAGTGCAAGAATGGTGGTTGGATATTGCAGAATACGTTAGCAAGTTGTGGGTGTTGAATGGTAGAGAGAGATTTTGCATGGAAGGATAATTATGTGGCATAGAATGGGTATGCAAGGAGTGGAAAGAAATGGCATCAACTATTGTATAGTGACTAACTCAAATGTGTACAACAAATGAGAGTGGAACCAAAACTGTGTGTGGCAGTTTGGCATTCTTTTTTGAATTCCAAAAATAGTTATTGGATTGTGTTTGTAAACTGGTCTGTTCCTCTGAGCATATTAGATTGTATTAGATTCAGAGGCTTCATTTTTACTTTATTAAATTATGATTAAGTCATTAATTCAGCCAAGGCAGTAAGATGTTAAGTCCCCCACGCAACAATGGGGTGAGAAAAGGACATGGCAGAAGAGAGAGTTTGAGTTTTGATGCTGGAACCCTGGGAAGTAAATACACAGAGAAGCAGATGCATGAGGAAAGAGAGAAGGCTCTGTAAGTCCCAGTAGAGGTCCCAGGAAGAGAATGATCC
The DNA here is from genome assembly GCA_029593785.1 of Cabassous unicinctus. NCBI lineage: Eukaryota > Metazoa > Chordata > Mammalia > Cingulata > Chlamyphoridae > Cabassous > Cabassous unicinctus. The sequence goes on from JAQZBX010057028.1 coordinate 6,255, forward strand.
TGATAGTCTACAGCTGACTTTGTGAAGACAGGAGAGTAGCTGAGCCTGGAAAGAAACAAGCCCTCGGGAGAGAGATGAAACTTATACCAGCCTGCAGCTGAGAACAGAAGAAGCTGGGACCACAGAGCCTGAAGAGGAAGGCAGAAGGCTGAACCCTTCCAGAGACTGGCAGCCATCTTGCTCCAAAATGTGACTGACGAAAGACATTGGTAAGGGAAGTAATTTACTCTTTCTGGCCTTGTCTATAAGCTTCTACCCCAATAAGCACCCTTTATAAAAGCCAACATTTTCTGGAATTTTGCATCAGCATCCTTTGGGGTAATACACTGTGCCATTTAACTATCCTTGTAGAGCCTCTATTTGCACTTTTTACAAAAATCCTTGCACACAGGTTCTACTATCTACCTAGGACTCCTTACATTCCAAGGTGTTCCATGCACCTATCAATCATGCTAACCTACTCTGTGTCATTCAATTTATCTGCCTTGCACATCCTTTGCAAGCCATTAAATTTCTAATCATTGCATATTTTCTCTGAGCTTATACATATTGGCCAAAAAGGCTATGCAACACTCTTCCCACTACATTGCACCATTCAACTGCCTCTACATGAACACTTGTTAAACAAACAATCCTTCCACACACCCTTTGCTCCACCCAAATCCAACTTTTTGCACACATTTCTGTGCAATTTATCTGTCACTCTTTGCATAATCACAGTTCACAATTAAACATCCACACATTGAAACACTTTCCATACCATTCAGCTTAACTCTTTTCACACTCACATTTGTGGCTACACTTTAACTGTTTGGATCCCCATCCTAGTTTTTTTGGATGTTAAGATGAATGACACTGCAGAAACACCAAGACAGTATGAAAATGTTTATTACTGACATAAGGAAACTTCCAGGGGAGAGCAGGAAAGGCATTCCAGGTGACTTGAAAATGACTTTAAAGGGCAAGGAAATAGTTAGGGCTTTTATGTTTATTAGGGACTGGCCCTGGGATGAGTGTTCCTGTTCATCATCAGGGGCTTGCATCATTTGAAGCTCCCAGTGGTTCCAAAGGAGGGAGCAACTTGACATTCTTACAAGCCTATCCAGATGTGGGGCAAAAGGGTAACATGGAAGGGTGAAGGTTATAAGATATCAGCAGTCAAATTATTTCAAAAGTCTTCAAGAGCTCAGAATTGTGTATTCTGAGAAGTGAAATGGCTGCCTTGGACACTTGGAATAATGTATATAACTCTCCAAAGTGGATGAGTGTGCCAGTGATGCCCAGTAAGGTGACTTATTTTGTGTAGAGACATATGTGGCCTCCTTTATATTAGGGTCTCTGTGAGGCAAATTATTCCTATAGTCCATTTCTCCAAAGGATTCATTTTGGATACTAAATATTCTTGACATTGTCTGGATGAGATAGCCAGACCATTGACAATGGTCCAAGAGTCTGTGAAAATGTGGAGATGTGGCTTAATGTTAGCTAAGGAACGCAGTACAAATATGGCTACCTGAAGATTGGCCAATTGTGTTGACCCTTGGGCCAGTCCTTTATCTGGCACATCCAGAAAAGGAACAGCTCTCCAGTGAGTTCTATGATATGTGATGGTGGTGAATTCATGTGTAAAGTATAGGTACTCCCTTCACTCTTGACTCAATTGATTCCAATGAGCTTTCTAGTACCTGAAAAAGGGGTGACTTTCTCCAGTGCCTGACATCTAGTAAGGGACTGAGGAAAGGGTCAGTGTGATGATAACATTCATATATCAACGTGTCAAGGTACTGGTGCCTGGCTGTTTGGTCAGCAAGCACTGGCCTAATTCTTACAGTTTGTGTACTTAAATCATCGATAAGTTTATTGCATCTATAGCTGAATACATCTGTAGTCAACTAGAAGATTGCCTTCAGCAATGAGAGAAGTCTCATCCAATCAGTTGAATACTTTAAAGGGAGAGGCGATTATTTCAACAGTCAGAAGAGAGAATTTCCATCTCTATTTCAGCTAGTCAGTGTCTCCTGGGGAATTAATGAAGATCTTCATCAGAGTTCTTGGCCTGTAGCCTGTCCTACAGATTTGGACTTGTGCAGCCCCACAGCTATGTGAGAAAATTTTGTGAAATTTCATAATATTTACAGATATCTAATGTTAGTTCTGTTTTCCTAGAGAACCCTGACTAGTATAGTACCTCTCCTCAAGAGTGAGAGTGACCCACATGGAAGACATTGGACCCCACCCAAATATACACTGTTGGATGGATTTTTGTGGCTTTAAAGCTGTCACCACACATTAAGCCTCACACATATCAGTCTTCCTTACAGTCAATGAAAGAGTGCATAAAAATTCTGGATTTAGTAGAAACTCATGAAAGACAAACTCTTAGTCCAAAGTTGTCTGTTAATTCTACAAGCAACACCCCACCTGGCTGAAACCAAAATTTTGTCAGCAGCAATTCTTATCCTGTCCTAGGCTGAAAGATGCACCTACACACATGCCCCAACCTAAGGGTGTACCCAAAATGGTCCAGAGTTTATATTGGACACTAAGAGACAAGGAAGTCCTAAATTGGGTGATCTCTGGTAACTTGGTGGAGCAATTACAATATGTACTATAGCTAGGTTATAACCCATGGCAGTTTGCCCTTCATTCAGCCTTAACTTCCATGCCTGTACCTAATAAATACCAGAGACAGGCACCCATTCCAACATAGGGATTCAGTGGTCATGTAAGCAGACCCCTTCTGAGAGATAATCCCACATTTAACTTTTTAAATGTGTTTTGGGTTCCAAAAATTACAAAACCACCTGGCTCTTTTGGACATGGGTGTCCAAATCTCTTGAATCCTGGGAAGCACTCATGGTTTAAAGGGTTCCAACAGGAAGAGAATTGCTTGGGGAGATGATTAATAAAAGAAGTCATTGCTCCATTAATTATTAAAATTGGGTCATTTTGACTAAAAGATGTTTCTCTCCTGGTTGTTCCTCCTAAGACAATCCTTTTCCCATTAATGGAAAAGATTGGAAATGTGAGTGTGTAGTGTGTATGATATTTAATTGTGAATTAGTGGAGCTTAAAAATGTAACAGCTTATTAAACTTTGAAGATATTGGTATTTGATATCCCCTTAAGGAAAACTTGCCTCCAAATTTTAAGCTAGAAAATCACTGGAATAACTTTAGAAAAAGAGCTACATGGCTTTGTAGGAATTTGGTATGAACATTAAGAATTGTGTACAAATTGTTCATAATATCTGTTCTGATCTTGAACACAACCGATAAGACCTCAATTGTGAAAGAAAAAAGAGGTTACAGACAGGCTTTAATTAAAACTCACCAGTCTCTGGTGGGGGGTCAGTGAGCACCACTTGTCTCTCATCTCCTGCCTGGCTTGCCAAATAATGCTACCAGATGGCTCTAGTTTCTGGGCTTTTATGTTCTTGGCTTATGTTGCATAAAAGAATTCAAGGACATGCCATAGAGTAAGCAAGGGAATAAATATCTTAATAAGAAACAAGAAAATGAAAAATGCACATGGTCTGGAGCATTGACTGCAGATGGGCTGCAGAGTGATATGCATGTGTGGGACCCCAGGTCAGAGCATTTTTGTCTTTCTTCCTCCCCCGTATAATGTTGAGGCAGCGCCCCAGCTTTTCTTACTCTGATTGGTTGCCCCACTTGTTTTTCTCAGGGGGCAAATGTTGTGGCCTTTTGAGTGTATCCAGGGCTTTCTCTTGACCCAATGGGATCCCATGGGTCAAATGGGATCTCATTTTCCAAATTGTATCCCATAGTTGGGGTCTTGCAGGGTTTTTTGGCAGTCTTTTTCTCAGGAAGTTTCCAGGCATGGTCTCACGGCCATGTGGTGTGTCAGCTGTGTTGTCTGCCAGGCCAAACAACTTTCCCCATTCACTATACTAACCTGCCTCACCTCTGTATATTTTTAATACATCCTTTTGTTTTCTCTTGCTGCTATTACCTAGAGGGCTAAAGTTAGTAAGATTGTTCCCCTGGATACAACTTTCCCAGTCATATTTCCTAGTCAAAACAGGCCAAGGTTCCCACGAAAGTAGTTTATATTGATTTCAATGGGCTCTGGAGAGGAAGACCTAAAGGCCACTAACCTCCTTTCTGACATTTCCCCAAATCTATGCTTTCCTAATATACCTAGCAGATAGTGCTCTTGATCCAGTTGTTCCCTGCTACCCTAAGATTTTGCCTTCTCCTATGACTTACCCTGATGGGGGCATGATTGAGACTGAAGATGCCACCCTAACCAGGATGAAACTTGTACATCTCACAGCCCCTGGGATCTGAGTGCTCTAATCATCTTCCACAACCTGTGCTGGGTCCCCTGAGGTGGGTGGGTGACTCTGCAAATGCTGTCCAAGAGAAAGAGTTCAGGCTATAAAGGCTTCCTCTCTTTCTGGGGCCAGGAGTGCTACAGCCCTTTAAGGTATGTGGGGTGAATATCTGCACAGCCCTGTGAGAGAGAGTGTGCTTCTCTCCTTCTTGGTATTCGTTGAGTCAGAGTGTGCTGCAGCCTTTTAAGGTGGTCTGGGTAAATTTGAAGTGGGTTTGACTGCACCCAAATTCTGCTCCTTATTGGCATAGGGGCTCAAGCAGTGGCTCTCCAATCTAGGCATGTTGAACCCGAATCCTACTATCCTGAGAATCCATTGTGTTTTTCAATCACCGCTGCTTCTATTATGATGTTCCTCTGGCCTCTGGATTCCTCCAAAAAGGTGATCCAAACAGATCCTGACTGATTATTAGCTGCCTATGGGACAATCTGATTGTTAGAGCTCCCTACTCTGTCATCATCTTGGGTATTTAATCATGATCATTTTAATCATCCTTTGTTACTGTTCCTTCTGTATTTTGGTGTCCTATGATGTTAAAGAATGTTTACTTCCACTACAGTTTTGGTTCCATATAATCAGATCACATCATTGTCTTGATGTGATCAACCCTGAGCTAATATCAGGAGTAAAATTAAGGTAAAGACCTATAACCCTGATGACTGAATGGTTTGGTTGTGATATGTAGAAACTTCAGGGTCAGGAAATGATATCTGAGTCAGTGACAAGATCAATCTTGTCCTAAGATCTCAATGACTTTAGAGTGGGTATGGGGGAGTTTCAGTGGCGTAAACCCATTTACCTATGGCTTCTTTGTAGTCTGGCACAATGGATTGAAAAAAAATTTATTACCATTAAAAAGGGTTAAGGCCATACTTACCACTCCCTTGTTATTTCTATTAACTTTAGCCAGTGTGGAAGACACACCATTCGACTATTTAGGTAGAGTTGGAGAAGTAAACCACTGGCAAAGGAGAACACTTGCAAGAGAAACTCCAATGAAACAACTGGGGTGTCATGTTGGACATGGAAGTGGGTCTGTGGAACCCTAAGCCCCAAAGTACTGGAAGTCAGCAAATTTCCAGGAAGAAATTATAACAATGTGAGGGGATTTGAGAACAGATCTGGAAAGTGTTCTAACACTCCTGGTGAAAAACAAGTCAGTTCACAGTTGTGAACAATGAATTAAAATCTGTTGCTTCTTTTAACTGTGGATAATGTGGATTTATCTTATTAAAGCCATTTTCTGCATTTAAAGGCTCTCTCCAAAAAAAGCTACTATCTTGGATTCTGTAGTTTGTGGATCATATTACATCTAAAGAAAGTGTTTTTCAGAGGAAAGGGACTCAGAAATTATTTTCTCCTTCTAGTGAGTACCCTCTTTCATAAGAGACTTAACTAAGAAATTTAAAACACTCATAATAATAACTGTTATGCCTGTGATTTCACCACAAGTGGGTCATATGCTTCTCTGAATATACTGGCAAGAAGGATCAGTAAGTGAAACTCCATTAAATCATGCTAATTATGCTATAGTCTTCAGGTGAGGTATATTCTTCAGATTGACTCATTCCATATGAAGGCCAAGCTCCTTCTAAACATAATTTTTATTTCTCCAGACTGCAATGCTAAACACTTTCTCAGGATCCCTTGAAGCTGGATTCCACCGATATCCTAGGACCTATAGAAGTGGTTGTCCCAAATGACACATGGAAGACATGAACAACATGAGATGGCAATGGCATGAAAGGTGATGTGATGTTTCAGTGAGAACAATGGTGAAGGTTTTTGATTGGTTCCTCTGGACTCTGGAGGTGACAGCAGTTTCCTGATGGGGTAGCTCTTTGAATACAGCAGAGGCTCTGGTGTCTGGGAACCACAATGGCAGCAGCTCTTCAACAGGCTTGTTTGATAATATGTTTCTGGACGTGTACTGATGAGTATAGCCTAGAATGTGCTCCCGTAGGTCAACTAATGATTTGATTCAAACAGTGGTTTTGAATTGCATGCCACAAATATGCTTAAAAGGATAGTTGAATGGCATAGGGTAAGTGTTCAAAGAGTCAAATGCATGGCACAGCCTGGTTGTGCAATGGGTGAAAATTGAATTCCTCAGACAGCATGAAAACATTGGATGTTTAGTGACTTGTAGTGGGTATAGAAAACATTGAGTGTCACACAGTGCATGTGCAAGTATGATAGGTGAATGTAACAGCTGTATGTCAAGAAGCCGTACTTGGATGATGCAGAATGTGTGTTCACGGAGGTGCTATTTAATTGTAAATAGTGGTCATTGTAAGAAGAAATAATTGAGTGGCATAAGGGAGTGTGTAATAAATAGACTTAAGTAAACCTGTGAAAATTATGCAACAAGTGTAATTGAATAGCATAGACTTTAGTATCACACAGTGGGAAATGGCACAGTGTGGAATGGCACAGAGTGGAAGTGCATGTATTTTTATAATGCAGAATAGGTGTAGAAGAAGTGAAAGTTTAATAGCACACTGTGGGTGGGTGAAGTGTGACAGAAGAATGGAACAGAGTCGCTGTATAATGAGCCTTTGTGAAATAATACACAACAATTATGCATGGGGTGAGAACTGAATGTTAGTGGATGAGAAAGAAGTGAATGGAATAGCATATCTTTGCCATGCAGACGAAGTAAACAGAATAACACAAACTAGTGTTATGCCAAATGGAAGTAGCATTGAGAACACTGGTTTGCAAGGAATTTGAGGTAAAATTGTCATGCAAGGAGTACTGTTGAATAACAGAGTGGGTGTACAAAAGAGGGAGGTGGATGGCATAGCCTAGTTCTGTGGTGTTTATAAGGTGCATAGTAGAGAGATGGAGCAGTGATATTAAGGTGGTGGTTGTAAAGAATGTGCAAGTTGAGTAGCACAGTTGTTGTGTGATTAGTTGTGGTAAAATAGCTCATGGTGAGTTTTAAACAGTGGTTGGTGAGTGGAAGAGAGCAGTTGTGCAAGAGTGGACATTACATAGTTCTTAATAGGTATGGAAGGAGCGGTTGCTGAATCACAAACTGAGTGTCAGAGGGGTTAAAATTCAATGGGGACACTGGGTGTTCAAGCAGTGCAAATGAATGGCACAACCTGGTTTTTAAGTTAAAGAGCTCAGTGATAGTGAGGAATGATTGGAAGTTTAATAGTTCACAAAGACTGCACAAAGAATATAATTTGAATAAGAGTGGGAATGAAAGGTTGATAAGTGAAAACAGCAACTGAATGTGCAAGAAGTAATTTGGATGAGACAAAATGGTGTTCAAGTGTACATGTATTTGCAAAATGTGCCTATGCACATGTTATAGTGGAATGACACAACATGGGTGTATGATGAGTGGAAATGGATGTAACCATTTGGTTGTGCAATAGGTTAAGTTGAATAGCCCAGAGAGGGGTGCATGAAACAAAAGTTGGATGGAGCATAAGTAGTGTAAAATTATTATAAGTAGTGTAAAATTATTATAAGTATTATAAAAGGATTATGGGTTTGTAGGCAGTGATAGTCAAAATATACAGGGTGAATGTGCAGAGTGATGTTTGAATAACAGAGTGCAAGATCAGTGGTTGGATGTTGTAGAATACATGAGCAAGTTGTGGGTGTTGAATGGTAGAGAGAGATTTTGCATGAAATTATAATTATGTGGCCTAGAATGGGTATGCAAGGAGAGGAGAGGAATGGCATCAACTTGTGTATACTGATTAAATCAAATATGTACAACAAATCGGAGTGGAACCAAAACTGTGTGTGGCATTTTTGCATTATTTATGAATTCCAAAAATAGATAATGAATTGTGTTTGTAAACTGGTCTGTTCCTCTGAGCATATAAGATTGTGTTAGATTCAGAGGCTTCATTTTTACTTGATTAAATTATGATTAAACCTTTGATTCAGCCAAGGCAGTAAGATGTTAAGTCCCCCACATAACAATGGGATGAGAAAATGACACAGCAGGAGAGAGAGGTTCAGTTTTGATGCTGGAGCCCTGGGAAGTAAATACACAGAGAGGCAGATACATGAGGAAAGAGAGAAGGCTCTTTTAGACACAGTAGATGTCCCAGGAAGACAATGAGCCTGATAGTCTACAGCTGACCTTGTGAAGACATCAGAGCAGCTGAACCTGGAAAGAGACAAGCCCTAGGGATAGAGATGAGCCTTATACCAGCCTGCAGCTGAAACCAGAAGAAGCTGGGACTACAGATCCTTAAGAGGAATGCAGAAGGCTGAACACTTGCAGAGACTGGCAGCCATCTTCCTCTAAAATATGACAAAAGACTTTGGTAAGGGAAGTTATTTACTCTTTCTGGTCTTGACTATAAGCTTCTACCCCAAATTATTACCCTTTATAAAAGCCAACAGATTTCTGGTACTTTGCATCAGCATTCCTTGGGCTAATACACTGTGCCATTTAACTATCCTTGTAGAGCCTCTATTTACAATTTTTACAAAAATCCTTGGACACAGGTTCTATCATCTATCTAGGACTCCTTGCATTCCAAGCTGTTCCATTCACCTATCAATCATGCTCACCTACTCTGCATCATTCAATTTATATGCCATACACATTCTTTGCAAGCCAATAATTTTCTAATCATTGCATGTTTTCTCTGAGCTTATACATATTGGCCAAAAAGGCTATGCCACACTCTTCCCACCACATTGCACCATTCAACTGCCTCTCCATGAACACTTCTTAAACAAACATACCTTCCACACACCCTTTGCTACACCCAAGTCCAACTTTTTCCACATATTTCTGTGCAATTTTTCTGTCACTCTTTGCATCATCACAGTGTGCAATTAAACATCCACACAATGAAAGTTTTTCCACACCATCCAGCATAACTGTTTTCACACTCACGTTTGTGGCTACACTTTAAGAATTTGGATCCCCATGCTAGTTTTTTTGGATGTTAAGATGAATGACACTGCAGAAACACGAATACATTATGAAAATGCTTAATACTGACATAATGAAACTTCCAAGGGAGAGCAGGACAGGCATTCCAAGTGACTTGAAAATGACTTTAAAGGGAAATTAAATGGTTAGGACTTTTATGTTTATTAGAGGCTGTCCCTGGGAGGAGTGTACCTGTTCATCATCAGGGGCTTGCATGATTTGAACCTCCCAGTGGTTCCAAAGGAGGGAGCAACTTGACTTTCTTACAAGCCTATCCAGATGTGGGGCAAAAGGGTAACATTGAAGGGTGAAGGTTATAAGACACCAGCAGTCAAATTATTTTGAAAGTCTTCAAGAACTCAGAATTGTGTATTCTGAGAAGTGAAATGGCCACCTTGGACATTTGGAATAATGTATGGAACTCTCCAAAGTGGATGATTGTGCCAGTCATGCCCAGTAAGGTGCCTTTAGTTTGTGTAGAGACATATGTGGTCTCCTTTATAGGTGGGTCTCTGTGAGGCAAATTATTCCTAGAGTCTATTTCTCCAAAGGAATGACTTTGGATACTAAATTTTCTTGACATTGTCTGGATGAGATAGCCAGACCATTGAAAATGGTCCAAGAGTCTGTGAAAATGTGCAGATGGGGCTTAATGTGGGCTAAGGAATCCAGGACTAATAGGCTACCTGAAGATTGGCCAATTGTGTTGAATCTTGGGCCTGTCCTTTATCTGGGACATCCAGAAAAGCAACAGCTCTCCAGTTCTATGATGTGTGATGGTGGTGATTTCATGTGTAAAGTATAGGTACTCCCTTCCCTCTTGACTGAATTGATTCCAATGAGCTTTACAGTACCTGAAAAAGGGTGACTTTCTCCAGTGCCTGACATCTAGCAAGGGACTGAGGAAAGGGGCAGTGTGATGATTAAGTTCATGTATCAACATGGCAAGGTACTGGTGCCTGGCTGTTTGGTCAGCAAGCACTGGCCTAATTCTTACAGTTTGTGTACTTAAATCATCAATAAGTTTATTACATCTATAGCTGAATACATCTGTAGTCAACTAGAAGATTGCCTTCAGCAATGAGAGAAGTCTCATCCAATCAGTTGAAGACTTTAAAGGGAGAGGCGATTATTTCAACAGTCAGAAGAGAGAATTTCCATCTCTATTTCAGCTAGCCAGTGTCTCCTTGGGAAATCATGAAGATCTTCATAAGAGTTCTTGGCCGGTAGCCTGCCCTACAGATTTGGACTTGTGCATCCCCACAGCTATGTGAGAAAATTTTGTAAAGTTTCATAATATTTACAGATATCTAATGTTAGTTCTCTTTTCCTAGAGTACCCTGACTAGTACAGTACCTCTCCTGAAGAGTGAGAGTGGCCCACAGGGAAGACATTGGACCCTACCCAAATTAGCATTGTTGAATGGATTTTTGTGTCTTTGAAGCTGTCACCACACATTAAGACTCACACATATCAGTCTTCCTTACAGACAATGAAAGAGACCATAAATATTCTGGATTTAATAGAAACTCATGAAAGACAAACACTTAGTCCAAAGTTTTCTGTTAATTCTGCAAGCAACACCCCACCTGGCCCAAATGAAAATTTTGTCAGCAGCACGTCTTATCCTGTCCTAGGCTGAAAGTTGCACCTACACACAGGCCCCCACCTAAGGGTGAACCCAAAATGTTCCAGAGGTTATATTGGACACTAAGAGACAAGGAAGTCCTAAATTGGGTGATCTCTGGTAAGTTGGTGGAACAATTACAATATGTACTATAGCTAGGTTATAACCCATGGCAGTCATGCCCTTCATTCAGCCTTAACTTCCATGCCTGTCCCTAATCTATACCAGAAACAGGCACCCATTCCAACAGAGGGATTCAGTGATCATGTAAGCAGACATCTTCTGACAGATAATCCCCCTTTTACCTTTTAAACTATGTTTTGGGTTCCAAAAATAATAAAAGAACCTGGCTCTGTTGGACATTGGTGCCCAAATCTCTTGAAGCCTAGGACGCACTCATGGTTTAAAAGGTTCCAACAGGAAGTGAAGTGCTTGGGGAGAGGATTAATAAAAGAAGTAATTGCTCCATTAATTATTAAAATTGGCTCAGGTTGACTAAAAGATGTTTCTCTCCTGTTTGTTCCTCCAAATACTATCCTTTTCCCATTAATGGAATGGATGTCTTCTGTCAGCAGGTAAATTCATGGAAAAAGAATGAGGCTTCTGGTCAATTGGTAGGCTGAGCCCCAAACCAATTCACTTGATCCAGGTTCCAATTCAAATATTTTTGGAAAATCAAGATTTTCTTGATTTTAACTTTATATGTTCCCCTTAACATCATTAGTAAATGCATTTATCTCTGTGTGTTTTTGTGATATGTGAGTGCAAACACAAATAAAGAAGAGGAAAAGTTTATTATTCTTGTTGGACATAAGGGAGAAGACTTCTTCCTCCTTCACATCTCTTTTGGGATTGACATTAGAAAACCCAATTTGTAAGTCTTTTTCTCTGACCTTTT
>JAQZBX010057029.1:0-18040 GCA_029593785.1 Cabassous unicinctus
AGGGTTCAGGGGGCCCGTGGGCTTTACTTTCTCTGACCTCCGATGTCGAGTGTCATAGAGCTATCTGCCACTACATTCTGAGATGGGATCCGTGGTTTTCCCCTGACTGGCAAGGGGGTCCATGGGACAAAAAAAGGTTAAGAATGCCTGAACTAGGGAGAGAATCCACACACCCGGGTGCTTTTGATCAGATACCAATAACAGAGTTCACCAAAGATATTAAAAACAGAACCCTGCAAGCACCCTGTCAAAGCCACGACTCCCTTTCAGTTTTGTGAAACATTTCTACGTAAAATTTGGTTACAACCAAGACCTGAAACCATGTTTTAAGAGCTGTAGAATCACTGCTACACGACTAAAGACCATTCAATGATGGAAAAACAAACAACAACAACAAAAAAAACCCAGAGAATTATTTCCCCAAATTCAAAATCAGTGACCATTTTAACTATTCAAATTTGGCTAATGTTCAGACCAACAGGACTCTCCATACATATATTTAACGAACCTTATTTATCTTTTTTTATTAAATTAGCCAACAAATAGAAAAACTCTCTATTTAAACCTCTCCTTTCATACCATTCTAGGTAGCTGCCTCCTTGCGTAAATATTACAACTTTCTGATGTAATCAGAACAAAGATATTGCAAGACAAAGGCACTATTATTGAAAACTTCTTTCCTTTTGGAGGAGGCTTAATAAAACTATTCTAGATTAAAACCGAAGCTTTAATGGTCTCAGCTGTGAAGACCACGTAACAGAAATGCCACTTAACATTAAATCTAGGGATTACCTGTTGTAACACCAAAGACAGGTAGACTTTGATGTGGGTTACTTGGAGTCAGTTAAGTACCCAGAAACACAATTATTCTTTCTTCCTGTGAATGTGCAGCTGGAGATTTGATACCATATTTGGAGCAGAGATCCATTGTGTGGAAGGTGTGGGGAGCAGGGGGGCAGGGCTGAATGCACAAGCCCTCGTGCCTGTCTGGGCGAAGGGAGAGCGGTAACAGGAATTACCTTGTGTCCCACTTGTTAGAACATTTTAAGCTCAAATAAATTCCCATTTTCTGAGCCAACTACCCCAGCAAGATGCAGTCACACTTTGCCTTCAGAGTCCTGAAGCCCAATTAAAATACCTGACTGTGACATTTCATTAAAAATTCCGAGAAGCCTCTTTACATAATAAGCATTCTAAGTTTTCTTTTTAAAAAGAAATATTTAAAACTCTTTAAAAAAAGAAAAATCAGCAACATCAGTTTGTCACACAGCTCTAGAACATTCTCTGGGAGCGGCACCCCCATTTCTTTCATAAGGAGTAACAGGGGTGCCCCCCCCCCCCTTTCCATCTACCAGGTTTATGGGATTATCCTAAAACCATGGCTCAGGGGATTCTCACAACTCCTAATATATTAAAAAAGAGAAAATCTCTAGCTCCTTATTGTTTTGTCAAATAAGCTCTCAAAAGTTCATTTTTTGTTACCTTTTTCAGGCAAAATAAGAGGCCTTTTACAAAAATTCTATTGTTAAAACAATGGAATTCTCCTGGGAATGACTTCGTTATGGAAATGAAGTGACAGCTTCTTTTATCTAGCCAGGCAGAAAGAGTCTGCATTTATAAAAGGCGTTCAGAGCACTCAAGAGCTGTGTGTGGGAGGACATAAAATGCTATTTTTAATTCAGATTTCAGCATTCCTCCCATACAGGTCTTTGGTATAATCATAATCATAATAATACTGATCCAAAACGAAAAAAAAAAAAAAAAAAAAGAAATTAAAAGAATGATGAATACAGCTTCCTTGCACTTCTGGATCATTCTATGGGCTCAAAGATGAATCTCCAAGCCTATCAGAGCCAACCATCCATTATCCTGGGCCAAAACCACTTAAACTCTGCTAGTAACAGCACTGCATCTTCACGGTTAGATTTTTTTTTAAGGGTGACTTTCACTCTACGGAGTTTTCAGGAATCACCTGTGCCTGATGGGAAATGCTGGGCGAGTTCCTCCATCTGTTTCCAAGTGCTCACATTCCTTGGAGATGTTGTGATGGATGAGGCCAGCCGGGTGGTGGGGCTACTCTGGAAGCCCCATGTCTACCGGAAGGACCTCACATAAGCAAGAGGCACCTGAGCTTCTGTTTGGCAACTCATTGCAGACCAGCCATGGAGGTGCAGGTGGAAAATTGTCTTTCATGTTTCCTTTGGCTCTGTTGGGACCAAAGCCTGAGGAGAAGTGATAAATGGAAGTGCTGGGAAAGAAAGGAAGACACCAGTGCAGATGTCTCTTGAGAAGTTGGCATGGGGGGGGAGGGGGCAGCATAGGATGGGAGTGAAATTACAAAGAAAAAGTGATGGAGCAAGGTCCCCTACGAACAGCTAAGTGGCTGGCTTCAGAACACCAGTGGCTGGGTTACTCAGTTGCACAAGAGATGGGGTCAGAGAGATTGTTTTTCAATTGAGGCAAAATTCACATAGCATACAATTTGCCATTTTCACCATTTTAAAGTGTACAATTCAGTGGTTTTTAGTACATGCAAAGTGCTGTAAAACCATCATCTCTAATTCTAGAACATCTCATCATCCTAAAAAGAAACCTGGTACCCATTAAATAGTCACTTCTCTCCACTTCTACCATCCCCCCAGACCGTGGCAATCTGCTTTGCGTCCCCAAGGATTGGTCTATTCTGGATATTTCATATAAATGGAATCATACAATATTTGGCCTTTTTTGACTGGCTTCAAGAGTGTGTTGTTTAACTTCCATATATTTGTGCCTATTCTGGTTCTCTTCCCCTTATTAACTTCCAGCTTCATTCCATTGTGATGAGAGAAATTACTTTGTATTTAAATTTTTCTAAATTTATTGAGACTCGTTTTGTAACCTAGCATGTGGTCTATCCTGGAGAATGATCCATGTGTGCTCGAGAAGAATGTATATTCTTCTGTATTTGGGTGTAATTTCTGTATATTGTCTATTAGGTCTAGTTCCTCTAACATATTATTCAAGGGCTCTGTTTCTTTACTGAGCCTCTGTCGAGATGTTCTGCCTAATGGTGATAATGGTGTATTGAAGTGCCCCACTATAATAGTAGAGGCATCTATTTCTCTACTTAGTTTTTCAATTGTTTGCCTCATGTATTTTGGGGCAACCTGGTTAGGTGCATAAATATTTATGATTGTTCTTTCTTCTTGACGATTATCCCTTTTATTAATATATAGTGTCCTTCTTTTTCTCTTAAAATAGTTTTGCATTTAAAGTCTATTTTGTCCGATATTGGTATAGCTACTCCCACCCTTTTTTGGTTATTGTTTGCAGGTAAAATTATTTTCCAACCATTCATTTTCGGCCTCCTTGAGTTCCTGGGTCCAAGGTGAGTTTCTTGTAGACAGCATATAGATGGGTCATATTTTCTTATCCATTCTATCAATCGGTGCCTTTTGTTTGGACAGTTTAATCCATTAGCATTCAAAGTTATTATGTCAAGGCAGTACTTACATTAACCATTTTTTTCTTTACATTTATATATGTCATATTTTGTTTTTATTTCTCTTTTTATCCTTTTAGTTATTCTTACTGATAATCTTCCTTTCTACACTATCCTCCACCCTCTCCTGTTTTTTCCTTTCAACCTGCAGAACTTCCTTTAGTATGTCTTGAAGGGCAGGTCTCTTGTTGACAAACTCTTAATTTCCTGTTTATCTGTGAATATTTTGAACTTTCTCTCATTTTTGAAAGCCAGCTTTGCTGGATACTGAATTCTTGGCTGGCAGATTTTTTCTTTTAGCATCTTAACTATGTCATACCACTGCCATCTCACCTCCATGGAGATGAGAAATCAGTGCTTAATCTTATCAAGCTTCCCTTATATGTGGCAGATCTCTTTTCTCTTGCTGCTTTCAAACTTCTCTCTGCCTTGAGTGTTTGACAATTTGATAAGTATGTGTCTTGGGGTAGGTCTGTTAGGATTTATACTGTTTGGAGTGCACTGCACTTCCTGGACATGTACATCCATGTCTCCCAAAAGAGTTGGAAAATTTTCAACCATTATTTCCTCCAACACTCCTTCTGCCCCCTTTCCCTTCTCTTCACCCTCTGGGGTGCCTATAATGCATATGTTTGTGTGTTTCATGTTGTCATTCAATTCCCTGAGTCTCCTGCTGATTTTTTTCTACCTTTTTACTTATTTGTTCTACTATCTGTGCAATTTCAGATGTTCTATCTTCAACATCACTAATTCTTTCCTCTGCCTCTTGAAATCTGCTGTTATGTGCTTTCAGCACATTTTTTATTTCTTGCATTGTACCTTTCATCACCATTATATGCATTATCTTCTTATGTATGTTTACAATTTCTTCTGTATGTTCCCCCAGTGTCTTCTTAATATCCTTTATCTCTTCCTTCACTTCATTAAGTTGATTCTAGATATTGGTTTGGACATCCTTAATTAGGTATTCCACATTTTGTGTCTCCTCTTGCTTTTTAGTTTGCTCATTAAACTGGTCCATGTCTTCCTGTTTCTTAAGTATGGTATGTAATTTTTTGCTGGTGGCTAGGCATCCATTTTCCTTGATGGGCTTATTCAGTTGGTTAGCTTCTCTTTTTACTCTGGGGTCTTATTTTGTTTTGTTTTGTGCTAAGGGTCTGCTTTGACATTTGGTTCCACTTAATCTATATCATTCCAGCAGTTTCTGGAGGAGGAGTGCAGCTTGCCATCCCCTACTCTGCCATCTTGGATCTATCTTTTGACTGGCTTCTTCACTTAGCATGATGTTTTCAAGATTCTTCAAGCATGTATCAGTACTTCATTCCTTTTTATGACTGAATAATATTCCATTGTATGTATATACCACACTTGGTTTATCCATTCCTCAGTTGATAGACATTTGGGTTGTCTCCAATTTGGGTTAGTGTGAATAATGCTGCGATGAACATTCATGTACAAGTTTTTGGTTGAACATCTGTTTTTTCAGTTCTTTTGAGTATATGCCTAGGAGATGAATTGCTGGGTCATATGATGATTCTTTCTGAGGAACTGCCAAATTGTTTTCCATAGCAGCAGCACCATTTTATGATCCCACTCCCAAGATACAAGGATCCCAATGTCTCCACATTTTCACCAATACTCGTTATTTATTACTGTCACGATGATGATGGCTGCCATCCTAATGAGTGTAAAGTGGTATCTCCTTGTGGTTTTGATTTACATTTCTCTAATGATTAATGGTGTTGAGCATCTTTTCATGTGCTTATTGGCTATTTGTATATCTTTTTTGGAAAAATGTCTAGTCAAGTCCTTTGCCCACTTTTAATGGACTGTTTGTCTTTTTATTGTTGAGTTGTAAGAGTTCTTTATATATTCTGGACACTAGACTCTTTATCAGATATATGATTTGTATATACTTCCCCTGTTCTGTGGATTATCTTTTCACTTTCTTGATAGTGTCCTTTGATGCACAAGAGTTTTTTATTTTGATGAAGTCCAATTTATCTATTTCTTTTCATTTGTTGCTTTTGGTATCATATCTAAAAAATCCATTGTCAGGTCCAAGGTCATGAAGTTTTACTCCTATGTTCTCTTTCTTACAGTCTTATATTTTTGGGTCTTTGAGTTTAGGTCTTTTATTCATTTTGAGTTAATTTTTATATATGATGTCAGGTAAGGGTCCAAATTCATTCTTTTGCAGGTGGCTATCCAATTGTCCCAGCACCATTTGTTAAAAGAAGTCCAAGAGATTTTGAGTTTGGAAAGACTTTTTCTGTCTCGAAAAAAAAATTAATCATTTTGCAAATTAACTTTCATTTAGCTGGCTTCTAGTTACAGAGTGATTGTATTCAGTGAGTAAGTGAATATTTAAATGGTATTTCACACTCCAACATCTACCCATAAATACTGGCTCTTTGGAGAGATCTTAATCTTATTCATAATAAGTTATCTAGGACCAACAGAAACGATATATTTTTCTTTTAGCAAGATGCCCAAATCCCTGTTTAATTTAAGCAAAAAGAATAAATATGGGTTGTACAATTCCAGGTCTCAGCCAGCCAGCCAGCGGAAGAAGCGGAACTTTTCAAATCCCCCTAAAGCAGGGGTTCTTACCCAGAGGTCCGTGGACCCCCAATGGGTCCGTGGACCCCCAATGGGTCCGTGGAAAGATTTCAGAGGGTCCATGAGCTTGAATTGAAAAAAATAACTTATTATCTTTATTTTCTTTGACCTCTAACTGAAATCTAGCATTTCCTTTACTTAGGAATGTATGCAATAAATAAATTAGATAGTATTCATTTCACCTGACCGGCAAAGGGGTCAGTGGAACAAAAAGATTAAGAACCCCTGCCCTAAAGTATCAGTTCTAAAATTTGGCTGCACATTGCAATCACCTGGTAGTTCTAAAAAACACTAATGCCTGGGTCCCACCATCTGAGTTCCTCACTTAACTGGTGTGTGGTATCACTCAGGAAATGGAAGTTTTGAAAACTTCCCAGGTGATTCTAATGTGCAACCCAGGTGGAGAACCACTGCCCTAAGGTCAGTCATCAAGGAGTGTTGCTTCTCCCCCCACCCCCAAAGCTAGCTTCTTTTTGCCACCTCGTACTGGCAGTTGATTCAGGATGTGTTCATCTGTTTTAAAGTTAAACACTTTCAGATTAAAACTAACAAAAACTGAATTTCCTGTATCAGTTCACATTTACTTTTCCAAACAAACCCTGTGAAAGGAAGTTACTCCTGTATGACAGATGAGGATGAGAAAACAGATATTGAGAAATTAAGCAATTGCCCTAGATTACAAAATTTGGAAGTGGCAGAGAATTATTTGAATACAGTTCTTCCAATTTCAAAGCCTGAATCACTTATGCTGTCCCATTCAGTAATTTTTAAAGGGCCAACCTTTATGAGTGTGGTCAAATAATTTGGTGCTGGCACCCATGAAGGTCTCTTTGAAGAGAACAGGAAGTAGGCACACATGAATACAGGAAGGTATGACATGACTCCAACATATGTACCTGGGGATGGTGTCAAGAAACGGTGGACGTGGTAATTATTTACAATCTGTGATAAGACTGGCAAAAGACCATGAAATAAGTTTGCTGTGGTGCAAAATGAATAAAAACATCATTCACTTTTGAATTAATCTGATGCCAAGATATGATCACAAAACTCAGTCAGTTGAAAGTAGCAAGACACAGGACATCAGACAAAAAGCTCCAATAATTAAATGTTCAGGTTCTCTTAGTAGAGAAGGGCACAACTTCCATGTATCACTCGATTACCAAATCATAGGGCATATTAACAAGCCTTTACACAATAACAGAATAAAGTTAGAACTGAAAAGCATTATTGGTAATGGTGGTAGAAGCTGGGAAGTGGGTTTCAAATCACTTTTTTCTCTTCTTTCAAACCAGCACACACATACACACACACACACACACAAACACACTGGGCTTAAGGGAAAAAAATTTTTTATAGGCCAAATTTATTCATCCTTAAAACAAGGGGAGGGAGGCTGACATGCTACTGTTCCATGTCTCTGTTTTACTACATGAGGAACCTGGAAGAATTGCTATAGAGTAGACTGAGGAGCTAGAAAGCAGTAAGGATTTGCTGGAGGTTTTCCTAGGTCAGTAGCAGAAGTTGGTTAGATGGGAAAGTTTTCACAAGTGGGAGGTGTATCTGCTTCTCTCCTAATTGTAGTGAATCTGTCAACCTTCTTTCCTGTGTATCAAGACTTTACTCTTCAAAAATCATTCTCAGTGTGCTCTGAATTGCTATACTTTTAAGCTAACTACTTCTCAAAGTGCTGTTTAAAAACTGACATCTTCAACCACATTTCAGACTTATAATATATCTAAATTTCCAAAGTCTCATTGGTTCTTATGAAAGTGCTACTTTAAAAAAAAATACATTTGACAGCCAATCTCTTGAAAATGATTTGTGCAGAAATTGTGTTCAAATTACTTTATAGAAAGACATTTAAGAGAAAATGTAGTTTTCTTTGTAATAGGCTAAAAATAATGATATCCTTTATCTTCAGCTGAACATGTACATATGTTGTATAAGCCACTGCTTTTAAACAAATTGAGAAACAGTAGGATTCTGGCTATAGTCCATAAAAAAAACAAAACTTGCCCAGGATATCATTTTAAGCATTAAAAAATGCAATTAACTGTTATTTTCCACAAAGCTCAAGCCTGCATACAGAATCAGAGCTGTCAACTAGGTCCGAGGCATCAGATTATAAAACCTAATGTCTCAAAAACATCAACAGGAAACTCAGACAAAGTAATTATTGCAGTCCAATCTTACACAGAGATAAAAGAATGTGAGGAAAGTTAGGTAGCTTATAAATCTACAATTCCCTTTTGAGTTATCGGGCAATTTGGCATTTCAATTGACCCTATGGCAATAGTATACAAATCGTATCCCTAAAACAGGGGTTCTTAACCAGGGGTGTCCGTGGAAAGATTTCAGTGGGTCCGTGAGCTTGAATTGAAAATTCAAAAGAACATTATTCTTGTGGGGACATGTTGGTGCGGGTGTGATGTATTTATTAAATAAGACACAGTACAGTGTGGACTTAATATGATTTTTATTTTGACGTAGCATGTTCTGAGTGCAATGGATAACTGCAAAAAGGTTGGTAAGGATGGCAGAAATGGTTTTATGACGCATTGGAAAACTCAAATTTCTAAATGTTTGCTGAAAATGACCGTTTGAACAGATGTTGAACCATGTTAGGTTATCAGGTATTGAAATTATTGGAAAGTTGTAAGATGTAATTTTGAATAATCCTAAAATTTAATTTAAAGACATGCTGATGTTGAATGTCATAAAACTATCTGCCACCAAATTCTGAGAAGGGGTCGTGGTTTTCACCTGACTGGCAAAGGGGTCTGTGGAACCAAAAAGGTTAAGAAGCCCTGCCCTAGAATAATCCCCACTGAATATTTCTTGAGCACTTACCAAGTGCAAAAGACTGTTAGGTGAGGGGCAGGGCTCCTAAATGAATAGCACATGTTCATTGCTTTGAATGCAGAATATTAATGTTGAAAACACCGAACTGTCACTGTATCTAATAATTTTTTGATTCCTCATCACCAGCACAAGTGATTTACAAATGTGTTTTTAAAGCCAGAACCCTCCCTTCAAATGAAATCCTACATAGAAATTGTGATGGTTAGTTTTATGTATCAACATGTGAGGTCATGGTGGCCATTTGTTTGGTCAAACACCAGCCCAGACGTTGGCGTGGAGGTATGCTGTAGATGAGATTAGCTCCTACAATCCATTGACCTTAAGTAAAGGAGATTGCATTTAATAATGTGGGGTAGCCTCATCCAGTCAGTTGGAAGCCTTAAGAATGAGAACTCAGGGTACCAGGGATCAGAAGGAATTTTGCCTCAAGACGACACTTAACTATTCCTTCCTGATTTTCTGATTTTCCAGCCTAAGGAATTTGGACTCGAGATTTCAATGTCACTCCTACCAGAATTTCCAGCCTCTGGCATGGCCAATAGGGACATGCCATTTCCCACAATCACATGAGCCAATTCCTTAAAATAAATCTCTTTATAAATATGTATATACACACACATACACACACACATATCCTGTTGGTTAACCTTGACTGATACCGAAACCACACACCTAAAACATATAAAATGAAGGCCCCTTGGGTTGACAAATTGGTTCCTCCATTCTCGCCCCCATTACCATCAAATGAAGGCAGCCTTGTGGGAATCAGGGTGGGGGGCTTTGAGGACTCCTTAGGGCTTTGGAGACTGTGGTCTGACCTCCCCTGATCTGAGGAGCCCACCTTCCTTAACATGCAGACAGGACACTCCACGATTCGCAAATTACCTTCGTGGCCTGCCAGCTCACTCCCCCCACAACGCCCCACGGCCCTGACACAGCATCAGTCACGGAGTACCCACCCTCCGCTGCATACATTAGACACCGTGAGGTTTGCACCCCTCACCCAGCCCCCATACTCTGTCCATGCAGTCCCCCAACAGGTGTCCCCTTGGGTTCCTCTCCTACTTGACAGATGTCAATGCCAAGACACCCCAAAACTCTGCACAGCTAGGTGCTGTCTAGTGCCATATATACATTTCATTTTTGCTCCTGCCATGTTGAGGAGCTCATGTGGCTTTCGCTCTAACTAAGCTGTGGATAGCTCAAGGACAGAGATTTAATCCCCTATCACACACAGTTTGCAGTGCATAAAAAAGGGGCTTAATAAACGTTTGTTGAACGAACAAATGAATGAAGGCGGATGGATAGATGACGTGGCTTGGTGTATTTTCATCAAGCCCACGGAAAGCCTTTATATACATATATATATCCCTCCATACATATATAGTTATAAAATTCTTGGTAATGTAGTTTTACTGGTGCAGGTTGTGGATTACCCACTTCCCTCTTGCCTCCACCTGCTAGATCTCAGGGGATTTTCATCCCCACTTAGGATGCTCCTTAGTGAGAAATGTGGCGAATGTGGTTGAGTTCTGTGGTCAGTGAAACTGCTGCCTGCTAACAGCTGCTAGCTAGCAGTTTTGGTTGCTTGAAATGAATTTTTCTGGATTATTTTCCTAAACCCTCACTGATTCCCATTAACATGGATAATTAATTGCTGTTACAACTGTTAATAACTGTTAGTTACTGTCAGTGAAGTTAGTTACTGTTAGCCATGACTCCTGGGACTGTTTTGGGCTTCACAGAAGGCATTTAACAAGCTGGAAGGAGCATGTGTAAAATAACCTAGATAACTTATTTACGATAGCCACGTGATTTTATTTTTCACATGTTAACATTTCTGAAATTAAGACTTATCACATATATGTATCTCTTTATTTCTCTCAGGAAGTGAATTATTAAATCTACGGCACATCTTATAATCAATGGCGTGAGAGAACTCAGAGAAAGCTGGTACACATTTCATATTCTCATATTTCATTTCTTAGTTTAAAATGCTTCCATGTAATGAAAGCATTTTCAATCTTAGAGGAACATAAAGCAAAATCCCAGAGGTAAAAGCCCCTGCACACCATGAAGACTCACCCTTGGAGAGGAAGCGGCTGGCACCGTGAAGCAGAGACTTGGCCCCAAGTCTGGTTCTGAGGCCAGCAGCTACCAGGGGAAAGTCTCTCCACTTCTCCTGGCTCAGGCTCCCCAGGTGTCAAATCCCACGGGGAGAATTAAAATTAAAACAGGGCTAAGCTATTCCTGACCTCCTTCCTGCACCAACATTCAGCGGCTCTCTGACCTTCTTAGGGGGCACAAGAGCCCTCAGGGGAGAAAAGAGCTGAAAACATCTGCTCTTCCACGTTGCCTGGTTGGCTTGGGTTCTAGAAAATACCAAGAGACCACCTCCCCCTGGGTTCTGTGCTCTTACTTTGTGGCTTTAGCTCTAGCTCCTTTCACATGTGGAACACTGCTACCACTTTCGACCTCACAACGGATAATTACGTATGGCCACAGAGGCCACAGAGCAAGGGGACAAAACTCAGCTGGACACAAACCCAAAGTTCTCCCCCAACTGTAAGCAGCCCAGACACCTAGATACCTCAGGAAGCCAGAGCATCCTTGCCTGAAAGAAACACCGTATCAAGAATCCAAGAACCTAGACAAATCAGGTATGCCTATCACTCGTCAAACTTAGCAAGCCAGCTCCACGCCACCAGATGTTCTTTTACCAAGAAATAAGTAGGTCTCTACCAGTACTATTTTGAAGCATTCTACCATTAGGTAGGTAAAGGTTAAACAGCTAAAAAGGGAAAGTACTTACCTATGCTTTATGTGAGGGTTTAAGTGCACTGGTAACCTACTAAATTAGAATGTTAAATACAGCAATGAGATCTTGAAACTTCCTTTTGCAATAAAAAAAGGGATTTAATGTGAACCCAAGCCAGATTTGCTGAAAAAGCAGTCTTTGTTCCTTACAAAATTGCAGTTGGCCATTTACAGAGTACTTAGATTTCCTGAAATATTGTACTATAACTGACCCACGTACGTTGTTATGAGGCCCCTATTCCAAAAGCTTGCTCAGTAAGAACCAAAAGTGTAAAGAAAGAGCAAATCAGGTTGTCAATGATAACTTCAGATGATTGAGAACTTAAATTACTATACCGCTACCTTTAAAACATTTAAGGAATTTATGAGTTATAAAAATCTTGGCTTTCTTATAAAAACCTCCATGTATCCAGGAATGGTGAATGAGGCCACAATTAAGAGCACGCCATCCCATTGCCTTCCGTAAGGAATAATCTTCTTTCTGTGAGCTCCCTTTCTCACTTCATCTACAGGACGGTGCCTAATTCTAGTGGAGAGGCCCAGGCTGAGAGCATCATGGTTTTGGCAAGGAACTCACAGAAAATCTTGGCTTCGGGGCTTACTATGAGCTGAGTTAAACAGGAGTGGAAGAACATCAGAAGCCCTGGAAAAATGAGAACTATTTCTAGGGAAAAGCAGAAATTGGCCCTTTTAGTTGGCGATTTGTTTCCATTTATTCACATGCTCTGATTTCTCATTTGAGTGACACAGAGTGGGCCACGTCATTTCAAGCTAATCATTTTATTAAGAACCTAATGAAATGGGGGGAAAAATGGAGTTTTCAGCAAAACGGCCAGTTCTAATAATTTCTCTAGTATGATTTTATTTAATACTTATAAGTTAGCAAAGATGATGCTTATTTACTCTTCTTTTTTTTTTTTTTAACTTCCAGATAATATGATATTCTTGGGTAGGTCAGGCCACCAAGCAGTGGTTCGGAAGAGGATGATTTTGACTTTAATTTTTCTCACTCGGTATTTATTGGCAGACAAGACATTTACATTCTCTGGAAAACAGAGAATCCATTTACATGATGAGCTCAGAAGTATTAATGACTTGAGTGTGAGGCAGATTGATGAATTAATGTTGGCAAATCACTTTGCAATTCCCAGGTCAAAGACGTGCACTGAACATTGTTGTTATTTGTTTCAGTGGCGGCTCAATAACGTTGGTCTAGTGGGCCTAATTAGTACACAAAAGCACACAGCTTTGAGGTAAGAGGGGGACATTTTTACAGTACTTAACTTTACCTAATTCTCCTCTATTCTAAGAGAGTAAAGGTCATGATTATCCATAACGTCATTGAACCATGTTGATACAGGTAAAATAAATCAAATGATGGAATGATGGATGGATGGACAACAGACAAATAACTGGCTGGCAACCACATACCATACTCTTCCATGCTATATATTAAGGCTGCTGCTTTAGAACCCTGTTCTCTTTATCCAAATTATCACTGCACAGGGAGATCATCATTTGAGTCTTGGAATATAATGAGGTTCAATTACCAATCAAGTCTATAAGATTTCAGGTTACGCACTTTCAATAGGGGTTTGAACAATGTTTAAGGTAATGCAAATCTTAATATCTATAGCTATTCTTGCCCTAGTGGTCCAAACTGATGAAATAAAGAATTTCTATTATGTGGTACTTAGAAATCCTATGCACTGCTTTAAATTAATGAGTAAAAGATTGGATGGATAGATGGATGGATGGATGGATGGATGGATGGATGGATGGGCGGACAGACGGACAACAGACGGACAAATAACTGGCTGGCAATCACATACTTTACTCTTCCATGCTTTGTATTAAGTCTGCTTCTTTAGAACTCTGTTCTCCTTATCCAAATTATCACGGCACAAGGAGATCATCATTTGAGTCTTGGAATATAGTGAAGGTCAATTACTGAATCTAATCTATGAGATTTCAGGTTATGCACTTTCAATAGGGGTTTGTACAATGTTTAAGGTAATGCAAATCTTTTTGGTTTAATAGCTGTAGCTATTCTTGCCCTAGTGGTCCAAACTGATGAAATAAAGAATTTCTATTATGTGGTACTTAGAAATCCTATGCACCGCTTTAAATTAATGAATAAATGACTGGATGAATACATGGATGGATTGATGGACAAGAGGCATTACCCAAACACAGTATTACAAGGTCAAAAGGAGCCTTGAAAGGTTTCTCATGCTTCTAGGAAAGACTGAACTTCAAACATGCCAGTTAAGTATTTTTTCTGAGAAAATTTTCTGAGAAGTGGATTTAATCACTTTTTCAGTGTTTAAGGACTCTTATTGTATGGAAGCTTTTCCTTACACTTTTAAGCCTCCAAGTCAAGTTTATAATTTGCCACATATGCCTGATATACTGTAAGGTTTTTACCAAATGCACCCTCAGAAAAGACTGAGCTGCCTTAAATTTTTGAGTCCTTAGTAACATTATCATATCACTGGTTACTCTCTTAAATATTTTCTTTTGAACAACAAAGAATTATTTATGGAGGACATATTACCTAGAAATGACCTCATTCAATGCTAGTTTTACATGCTTACAGAAGTCACCTAACAGAATTGTTTTTTTAAAAAGGAAGTCAATAAATTTCAATAGGAATTATTCTTGAGAGTATGACTTCACAATTGCAAGTGTTGGATGCCACTATAAATTGTAAAAGCTCTTTAAAGATTACTTTCAAACGAAACATAGTAGTGGCTAAGATATGTAGTTCATGAATATACACTCACTGGAAAAACGGAGAAAGCAATCTCTTAATAATATGGTTTTGGATATTGTTACAGTGATGGTCCCCAATGTATCAGGTCTCCCTGTATCCGTGTTCACCCAAACCGTGGGCTTGGCTTTGTCATTTGTTTTGGCCAATGAGATACTAATAAATGTTATGTGAGCAGAGGCTTGGAAAGCACTTGCACATTGGGGCACCTATCTCTTGCCACTTCGGAAACCAGCCGGCACATGAAGAAGCCCAGAGTAGCCTACTCAAGAAACCTACCCCACCTGAAGGTACTATTGACAATAGTACAATTCTCTCACTTTGGTAAATAGTTTGGCTGTAAAGATATATATCTCAAAGTTTTAAGAGCTTCTGCCACCATCCAGTAGATTTCTAATACAGATGTATTTTAGTCACAATATTTGTCTTAATTTGACATACCAATAGCACCACTTTCTTTGTACTGTAACAAGGCTTTTGGGTTTTTTCCACATGTGGTAACAAACCACAAAAGGAAAACATGAAAATAAAAAAGTATATAGAAAAAATGAACTTGATATTTCACTACTTAACTACCAAAAACTAGACACTTATTTATTTAATAGGAAGCAGTGGAATTTGGGGAAAGGTCCTTTTTAAAGGGTACCCTACTACTAAAGGGCCTTACCACGTGCATGAAATAATCCTCACTTCCATAATTCAAAGGGAGTATATTCTGAATGTGAAATAACAGGGCAGCTCCTTCAATCTTTGTGGTGGAATGGAGCTCTATACCCCAGAAAAAGATGTTCTTAATCTTAATCCATTCCTGTGGGGCTGAGCCCATTGTAAAGACTAACTTTTGACGAGATTACTTCACAGAGAGAGACGCCACCAGAGAAGCAAGAATCTGGAAGTCCATGGAACCAGGGAGAGAAAGGAAAAGACACCCTCAGGTGAGAGAAAAGCCAAGGAACCCCAAAGATTGAGAAGGTACCAACCCTGGGAGGAAGACTGCCTTCTAGCCCCTGAACCCCTGAGGCAATAAATTCCTGTTGTTAAGCCAACCCATTGCATGGTATTGTTTCAGCAGCCAAGAAACTAAAAAACAATCTTCCACACCCCTCATAAATGGGCAGGGAGCTAACAGCTTCAATTATGTGAAATTACATTTAAATTCTTTTGTGTTTTCACACAATAGACATTTAAGTCAATACAAAGAACTGCTATATGTGCAGGACTGGGGATTGGCATATACTTCCTTCTGGTTGCTCAGTTTCCATTAACTCAATGTCTACACCCTCCAGTCTCCACTCTCCCTCAGAACCCTCCCAGCATTAATAAAAGTCTGAAATTTCCACTTTCTTAGCCATTCTGTTTGCTAATGTTCTCAGAAATTCCCATTGATAATATATCCACAGCGTATCCCTGAGGAAGCTGGAGAAGGAGAAGGGTAGTTGGGGAGGATGGAAGAAAACAGTATCCAGCTCTGAGGAGAACTGGTGGGAAGGTGGGAAGTGACTGGATGGTCAAGCCCAGGCCACCTCACTGCCTTAGCGTTGCCCTAGCAACCAAAGGGGACTTCTCAGGTACTTGGCCTCCTTCTGCATCTTAGCAGCCATGGCGAGGCTCTACCTCGGTGCGGCAGCCAGCCCCCCTCATTTCTGCACTGTACTTATGAGTCTCATTACCAGGCAGGACACCCTGAGGCAGCCAGGTGTTAGCCGGCAGCACAACACACCAGGGCCTCCCCCTCAACTCACTCCTCAGAAGTGTGGCAACCAAGGCTGATAGGAAAGGTTTAACCGCACAGTTTTCATACATAGCTCTTCCTCAGAGAGCACCATTTGTTTGAGTATCCATAAATAACTCCCGCAGAAGACAACAATTTGCTATAATGTTTTTGAAGCTATGGAATTTATTTTGATCACAGAACCAGGAAAGAGCTGAATGTGAAAACAGGAACATCTCAAATCACCTCTCAACTCCAAGGAAAGCACGCATTTTAAATTAAAAGCAAAGTATGGCTTTGTTGACTGTTTCCCCTCAAGGACAATGTCCGCAGGCTAGTTTTTCAAACACTACATTAAAAAAAAAAACAGCATTTTCAAGTTCTGATCATTTAAAAGGCATTCTCTTTTAAGACACAACAACTTTAGGATGCAAGTTTTCTGTAATTCTCCAATAATATGTTGAAAAGAAAAGAAGAGAAAAAAGAAAAGAGAAGAGAAGAAAAGAGAAAAGAAAAGAGAAGAAACAAGAGGAATAGAATGTTCCATGGAATTATGTCCTGTGACCTGCTTTCTCAAAGAGGCACGACCAAAGTTCCTCAGTTACCCACAGGAACGAACCAATCCCCAGTCAGGGTGAGAGCCCAAAGCAGAAGCCGCAGCAGCAGAATGTGCTTGAAAACGGTGACAGAGGGTGGGGCTTAAACCCCACCCTGACACCACCACCAAGCTAAAAATGAACGACAGGCATCGCTTTCTAGGAATCTGCTAGTGGCTTTTATCACACGTCTTCCTGGCACTCAGGTTTCTCTTGACCAAACACTACGGAGCAAGACGTGGTGGTGAGGCCCCTGGGGTATATGCTTTCTTAGTGCCAAAGCACGCGTCCAGAGCTCAGCCGATCTCAGGGGAAACTTGTGGGGCTTTCAGAATCCCCTCTACGCCAACAGACTTCATCTTGCGTGTGAATATTTCAGTTCCAGAGTTAAGAAGACAAATTAAATATCCAGCAGCATGTTTATCACCACTAAACAGCGAACGTCCTTTCAAACAGAATCCAACAGGACAGAGATTACTGTTCAGGCTAATGGAAGGTGTTCAAAAGCCCCCAAGCTTACTCCGAAGCCTGTCCCTGCTTCAGTTTCTACACAAAGCACATCAAAAGCACATTGGTATCTCTGGAAATATGAAATATTTAAAGTCTCTAGTACTAGCAAGGAACCACACTCAAACTACCAAAAAATGGGGTAGGAAACACCAAACTCAACTTCCACCTTTTTCCTCACACAATCCTAACACTCTATAGGAAGTTTAGCCTTTCTGTTTGTTTGTTTGTTTGAAGATTTATTTATTTATTTACTTTATCCATTTTAACCTCCTCCTCCCCCCGCCCCCCCCATTTGCTGTTTTGTGTCCATTCGCTGGGCAATTCTCTGTGTCTGTTTCCTGCCCACTCTTCTCATCCTTCTCCTGTCTCCACCGGGATTCGATCCTGGGGACCTCCAATGTGGGAGAAAGGTGTTCTGCCACCCACGCCACCTCAGTTCTTGGTTTTTCGGCGCGTCTCGTCTTGGCTCTCCCCTGTGTCTCTCTCCTGTTACATCATCATCTTGCTGCGTGGCTCGGCGGGGCCTGACGCGCCTGCGTGCGGGGGCTGGGGGCTCACCGGTGCGCACCTTTATTTCCTTTTTTTATTTTACCAGGAGGTCCTGGGGGTCCATCCCAGGTCCCTCCACATGGCAGATGGACGCCCAACCATTTGAGCCACAT
>JAQZBX010057030.1:0-18056 GCA_029593785.1 Cabassous unicinctus
AAATTTGTGGCTGGCTCCCCATTTCAGAGAAATGCTGAAAGGGTAAGAGCCAGGGTTGCTCTGTTGTGTCTCTGATCAGAGCCGGGGGACCTTTGGCATTCCCTTCCAGTGTTAGTCCCAACACTTGCTGGTCTCTTTGGCTCAACTTAAACATTTCAGAAATTTCTAAAAATATGCCTTCCTATACCTGTGAATCAGCTGCTGCCAAGGGCTGGCTGACATGCTATAGATATGGCCACTGGAGGCTCACCCTGTGTTTTGGGGTCCCTCTGAGAGACAGAAGAATCATTGTGGGCCAGGTAGCCCTCTTTCTGCTTTCTGGTCCAGCCATTGCATCACATGTCTGTTCAAACTCCAAAACAGGACTGTTGCGACAGAAAAAGATATAAAAATGCTCTTCTCTTACTTATGCATCCCAAGGGTTGGGTATTGGGGATATAATTAGGGAAAGGACCCCTAGGAAAGCAGTTTTCCCAGACCAGAATTTTACAAATCAGTCAGAACCACCACCAGTCCTCTTGAGTTCAAGTCTCATAAAATGATCCGTCAGCCAATTTGTTCATTAAAATGTCTAAAATTCAAGGTTTGTCACGTTTGGATGAGACATCAGAGGGTGCGGTATATAATCCAGCCTGTTAATAACTTGGTCTTTTCCACAAGCTTACTCAGGATTGGGAGGAGAAAGTTCTTGAAATTGAAAATAGAGGTATTTCCCAAACCCGATGTCCATCAGAACCGTAGGAAACAAGTTCTTAAGTCCCTACCTCCAGTTTTTTGTAGAGTAGATCTGGATTGGGACACAGGAACCTACATTCTTCTTCTTTTTTAAAATGTAGTTAAAGGAATATATGTTCTTAACCACCAAAACTTGTTTCTATTGGAAACAATCCAAGTACCACTCTGAGAAATACTGAGCTAGAATGTAGTCCTTCCCAGTTCTCTTCACTTACCAGGGAAAAAGAAGTTGGTCACTGACTATGCCTTTAAACAGTGGAAGTCAAGAGATTGTTCTTCTTTAGAGAGACAGAGCTCATACATACAGTAGACCTTCAAATCCCCCAAAGAATACCTTGTCCCAAGCTAACTCCTCTGTATGTTTTCTTTGACGGAAGATAGGCAGTGTTGGAAAACTTGGGGTATACAGGAAGTTTGCTGGGAGACACTGGGTTTGAGCTCACAGATTCTGAATGTAGGGGCTGAACAGTCCTAGAAATGGAGGAGAGCCCTGCTCCCACAGCCACCCTGCCCTGCAGGGCAGAAGGACACCTACCATGTTCCCGAGGAGACCTGTGCGCTCCTGTTCTATGTGGTTCTGGGAGCAGTGGTTTTTAGATGGGCAGCTGTCAATGTTTACTCAAGGATGGTGTTAGCTTCAAGAAGCTCAGACGGGCCTCAAGAGCCATCCTTTTGTGGTGCTTCTGGAGGAGGGCCCGTGGAAGGAAGTATTCTTTCGGTGCTTCTGCTGCTTCCGGTTCCTTATTTATAGAAGGAGAATAAAAAGGTACCTATTATAAAATCAGAAGAATTTAAATAAATACATTGGCATTCTGCTGTGATGGGGGGTGGGGAGAAGTAAGGCAATTATTTGAATTTAAATGGCCAACAGCAACTTTTTCTAGGAAGGCTGGGGTTCTCCCTCAAGGCTTTGCATTTACTGTCTGTGGCATTCCTTGCTGCTTATTACAGAATGCACTGCCTTGTAGTTAGCTGTCTCTTGTGTCTAGCTAAATTGTAGCCTCCTTTAATTTTTTGTGATTCCCCATAGCATCTGCTGGGTATTCTATAAATGTTTTATAAAATGTCTAAAGTTAAGTATCTCCTCCCACCCTCCCAACCCCCAGGATGTGGGCAAGCCCCTGGGGAGCTTTCTACCCCTCCCCTCCCAGGTCCAGGGGGAAACTTGGAATAGATGCTGCTGTGTATGCCATTGCTCCCAGTCGTCACCCACTTTCTGGAAAGATTGGTGTCTGATCACGTCTAGGTGACTCTGGACCTTTGGAGAAAAGCTATAGGACTAAGTACAAGTCCAGGAATGTATTTCTGTACTCTTGGGTTCAGCGCTCAGATCCCTGGTCCCGAGGGACACCCACTGACCTTGATAGCCCCAGGATTTAATCCACAAGTGGAAAGCCCTGGAGAAAGTTGAGTCGTAGAAGTTCTGGGTTCTAGTAAATAGTAATGGAAACTAAATGCCTTTGTCTCATTTCAAAGGTAAAATGAAATTAATAATGCCTGCCTTGCATAACCTACATTCTCTTTTTGAAGATTAAATGAGGTGTGTTTAGGAAAGTTCTTGAAAATATTAAGTGTTAATCAAATGCAGAATATAATCTTGGGTGACCTGGAGGAGTTTGGGGCAGGAACAGGTGTAAGCTGGAATGTTTAACCAGGTAACAGTATGCTGTTTTCCCAAAGTATCCAGGAGTCTCTTCCCTCATGAGCACATTCCTCACATCTGTGAGCAGAAGGTTCAACGGAGTGGCCGTTTCTTTGATGAAAGCTGTTTCCCTCTGCCCACAAGCCACACACTCCCCACCTCACCTTACATGATGATGTTCCCAGGAACTGCTGTCCGTTAGGGTTAGTGGTAGTGGTATGAGGAGACGTTGTGGGAGGGAGGGTATGGCTTCTTTGAACTCTAATAATTTCACTTTTATGTGCCACGTAGCATTTGGAAAGCAGCCCACTTGCAGCAGGAAGTCTGGGGGTTTTGTCAAGGCGTTCTATTACCTGTGCTTAGAGTATTTCTGTAACTCAGGGTTGCGGTACAGGGCATAGGCTCTAGAATCAGGCTTGAGTTTGAATATGGGCTTTACCACCTTGGGCACCTCTGAACCTCAGTTTCCTTATATAGACAGGAATGATGTTAATGTCAGACTCACAGGTAGTTGTGACGATTACATGAAGTAATGGACAAGTTAGCCCAGCCCTTGGCACATGATGAATTTGTAGCAACTGTAGTTGTTGGTTAATAGTATACTAACTAGTATTAGTAGTATTGAATAGACTGATGAATGTAAGCTTTAAAAAACTTAGGAAATAGATTTTATTTTAGACATATACATGTGTGTGGTTTAGAATGTGTTTTTGTATTGATAATTTGTAAATTATCGTTGTATTTTAAGTATCTCTGGCTACTCTTTTCCTTCTCAAAAGTTATTTTTGATTGAACATATCACCCTAAAATAATTTGGGGCAGTTTTTGTAAGGGTTGGGCCTGTGTTTGAACCTATTTACTGATGCTTTCCATTTGTAAATCTGTCACATGGTTTAATGACTTAGTTTCTTTGATGCTCAGAGTAGGATACTAAGCAGGTCTGTAAACTCGGTG
Source organism: Cabassous unicinctus (assembly GCA_029593785.1). Lineage (NCBI taxonomy): Eukaryota > Metazoa > Chordata > Mammalia > Cingulata > Chlamyphoridae > Cabassous > Cabassous unicinctus. Next base: position 3,332 of record JAQZBX010057030.1, read on the forward strand.
GATAATTTACTCTTAAATGCTCTCCATTTATTCCAGGCACTCTAGCGTATGTCCTTTTCTGTTTTAAAATACTTGATAAGGAAAATCTGAAAGTGGGTACTGTTGAATTTCATGCATGAAGAGTGATTTGGTCTATTGAATTTTATGTGTGAAAGATCATCATTTGGCCTGTAATAAGTATTTTGGTTGCTTTATTTGTCTACTGAGTCTTCCTATTTTTAGTTTAGTAATCAATAAGTATCTTCCTTCTTTCGATTCAGAGTTTGGGAACTCCCAACATTTAATCCAGCCCATGGGTTATGTACCTAGGCATAAACTCACAGTCTCTCTTCATCAGTCAGGTTGTATCTGAACCATTGTCTAGTTTTGGATATCCCGTTTAAAGAAAGACGGAAAATTCCCTAGTTTGTTGTAATAGTCAAAGTAAGCCCCTGTCATTCCAGATATTTTAAGAAACAAGAATGCTTAGCCCAGAAGAGACGAGACCTAGTTGCAGGTGTATGGTAAACTCTTGTTGTGTAGCAGTGTCATTTAGAAGGGGCTGGTGCATACTCAGTGTGATTTCTAGTGGACATCGTTTCTAGAGCTGCCTGCCAAGTAGTGAGTCTCCATCAACTGAAAGTATCCCCAACCTGAAAATGAGTGTAGCGTGTACCTTTCAAAGGCTCAATGTCATCATCATTAAAGTAGAAATAAAAATACCTACTTATAACATGGGTCTGAGATGGTAGTGCATGTGGAAGCTTAAGAATTTGGTGTACATAGCAAGCTCTCAAAATAGATAAATAAAAAAACTGCTGCTGTGATTATTAACATTACCATATTTCAGAGATGTTCTAGAAGCAATTCTGGTATTTATTTTAGAAGGCTGTGCCAAATGAACCCTTTCAGTTACAAGAAGCAATAAATGCATTTTTATATTTGTATTTATACTTCTGGGCCTCAAGATAGGAGCCTGCTCTATGAAAATCCTTCAGTTTCATGTTTCTCATCTTTATGTCAGTTTAGCTTTCTGCTTATGTATTCTGTCGTTACTTTTTCTTTGTGGATTTTCACCTGTTTCTTTCTGCATCATTGTCTCTGCTACTCTCTTCCCAATTTCATTTTTCCCTCTTCCATTTTTCTCTCATCCTTACCTATAAAATATGAATAGTTTACAGTGTATAATATTGCTGTACTTTTTAAAATTTTGTTTTATTTCAAAAACTAGTCTCTCTTGCTGGAGTTATGCCCCTGATGTATATGACATAGGTTATATTTTCTGATGTATATGATATTGGTTATATGGCATTGTATATTTTCTGCTCCTGGTTCAGAGTTGGGCTTTCCCAGGCGTTGGCCGGAACAGGCTGGTGTCAAAGGCTGCCTTTCTTCTTGTGTGGGCATTATTGGGGCTGGGCTGGGCTGGGCGTGTGGGCTAAGTTCTCCTGCTTGCAGTTCTGCTTAAAGCGGAAGCTGTTTAGCATATCCCCTCTTGCTTGTGGTGATCAACTGCTATTCTCCTAGACGCAACCCTGAGGCCTCTGCCTCCAGCCTGGTTGGGGTCACCCTCCTTACCAGGGCTGCTGTTTGTCATCCTAGGAGATGGTACATGTTTGAGACACCGGGCCTCCCTCCACTTTTGTTTTCCCAGCCTACATAATATAACAGAATTGTTTATATCTGCTAAGAGAAAACCAGGCATTTGACAGCCTGTATTTTTCTACATTTAGCACCCGGCATTTACACAATAGTTTTTCTTGTACACCAGCACATCTCTTGACCATGGTAATTAAAATCATTTGAATAGATGTAGTTGCACTTAATTATGGATTTTATACTCTAGGTGATGTAAGCTTGTTGCACGTTTATGTTTTCAGTTTCTTTTTAAGAAAAGGCCTCTATAATTAGTTACAATTTTAAAGAAAAATCCTTGTTAAAAATTTCAATTTAAAATTGCTATCATCAGTCGAGCAGTAATACACAATTGACTACTGGAATAATGTTTAATTAATTTACATGCAAAAAGCCTGTCATGAACATATATTACTTCTAAAATATGAATATTCTCATGGACTGTTTTAAGTTGTCAAGAAATATTACCTCTTAAAACTGAATGAAAATGTGAACTATATTCTGTTTTTGGAGACATTCTTAATATATAACTCCAGAAATAAGAAATAGAAAAAGATGTTTTTTCATTTTTCCTCTAAATTGTTGCAGTGTTCTTTTATGTTATGAAATTTAATGAGATATTCAGGCAGTGACTCAGTACATGAAAAATTCAACATCATTAGCCATTAGGGAAATGCAAATTAAAACCACAGTCACGGGAAGCGGGTGTGGCTCAGTGGATAGAGTCCCTGTTTACCATATGGGAGGCCCGGGTTCGCGTCCCGAGGCCTCCTTGTGAGGGCACACCGGCCTGAGCGGTGCGGTGGGCTGATGCAGCAACCTCACGGCAGGAAGCGGGTGTGGCTCAGTGGATGGAGCCCCCGTTTACCATATGAGAGGCCCCGGGTTCGTTTCCCGGCGCCTCCTTGTGAGGGCGGGCCGGCTCGCGCGGCGCCGTGGGCTGATGCGGCGGGACCTCACAGCGAGGGGGAGATGAGCAGACACAGAGAAGACATGCAGCGAATGGACACAGCAGCACAGGCAGCAAGGGGGGGATAAATAAATAAAATAAAATAAATCTTTAAAAAAAAATAAAATAAAATAAAACCACAGTCACCTCACATCTATCAGAATGGCTAAAATAAAAAATAGTGACACACCAAATGCTGGCAAGGATGTGGAGAAACTGGATCACTCATACATTGCTGAAATGGCACAGCCCCCTAGGAAACAGATTGTCATTGTCTTAAGAAAAGAAAAAAAACTAAACATGTGCCTCCCATACAACACTGCAGTCATACTCCTGGGCATTATCCCAGAAAAAATGGAAACTTATGTTCATGCAAAAACCTATCCATGGATGTAGCAGCCTTATTGATAATCGCCAAAAACTGGAAACAGCCCATCTGTCCCTCAGTAGATGAATCGTTAAACTGTGGTGCATCCATGCCATGGAACACTATTCCAAAATAAATTGGAACAAACTGCTGGCGCCACAACCTGGATGTAGCTCCGGGGAATTCCACCGAGTGAAAAAACCAGCCTCAAAAGGCCACATGCTGTTTGATTCTATTTATATAATTTTTTTGTAATGGCAGAATTATAGATACGGAGAATAGATTTAGTGTTTGCCAAGGATTAAGAAAGGGATGTGGGTGGGAGGGACATGGGTGTGACGGTATCCGAGGCATCCTGTGGTGATAGAACCCTTCTCCAGCTACATCATCAGCATCCTTTTGTGATGTTACTAGTGGGGGGACCACTGGAAAGGGGAATACATGGAATGTCTCTGTATTGTTTCTTACAACTGCATGTACACCTACAATTATCTTTAAAAGTTTAAGAAAATTTAATGAGATGTTATATGAACTGTTCTGATGAAACGCGGTTTTCTTCCCACACATTTCTTATTTTTTTAAATTGAGGTACTTCACTGCCAAGCCTTATTTTTTATTTGGTAGAAAACTGTGGCCACTTGTAACCTTTTGAATCTTTGACTCTTTCAACCTCCTCTGAGGTTTGGATTGCTAGAACTTTTTCATAGATTCTTAATCTGTATTTTTAAAGATGTCTATATTTCCCCATCACCGTAAAATGGCTTTTAGCCATATATTTGATAGTGTATTTCTAACTGTTCATTGTGTTGGTTTTTTTCCCTTCACAAATGAGTACACAGATGATCATCCAGTGAAACATTGAACATCCAGCGCAACCAAAGATTTGCTGCCTAATCATTTTCATCCTTGTCTCAATTTTATACTTAGCCACTTATTTTTATGGGATAAAGGCAAAACAATATTTAAATAATCTCACGGATGAAGCACTGCTGTACAAATGTGGTAACATTTCCAAAATAAACTATTGGTTGGCAGGTGGAATCCTCATATGATAGCTTGAAAAGTCTAGGGGTGTTGATGTCCAAATAAATAAATGAAATTTGGTGGTGCATTGGATCATTGTAAATGAAATTTGACAATCTTAGAACTACAGGGGGATTTTTAAAAAAATTAGTTGAAGAGTTTGGGGGGAAGGGGAGCAGGAGACTTCTCACTGGTCCTCAAAGTATACCACATACCACATGGTGGGTGCCCCATCCTGTGGGCAGATAAAGCCAGTCCTAGCTTCAGCCACAGAGGTTTTGGGGTCACAAAGAAAGCAGGAAGCATTTCCTTGGAAAGCCTTTCCTCCCGGCAGCCGTGGTCCGATACGCTCACCTCCTTCTTTGCCCCTTTCTGAACTTTGTGAAGCATGAATATATACGTTCCAATGAATTGTGTCAAAACACTGAAGACATTTTCCAAAGAAATATTAATAGTATGATAATTGGATTAGACCCAAGCTTCTCACAAGACTTTGTTTATTCAATCTGGCATATATGTGAACTTGAATACTGAAGAGAACCCAGGCCTCATTTGTTACACTGCTTCTGTTGGGAGATGAATTTCAGATTTCTCCTGGGGGTGACCATTTGTTCTGCTTTAGCTGCTGTGGCCAGAATGGATGAAATAGTGGTTGTGAGCAGGAGGGCAGTGGTGGTGGTGGTGTGGGGAATTTGAAGGTTCTTGTAGGTTGTGAACTTTGGAGGGAAACCCCTAATGGCAGGCAGCCCTGTCTGTGATGACAGGAAGAGCACTTGAGCATGTCTCAGGCCCTGGCTGGGACCGCCTTTCAGATAGGACAAGCTGGGATTGTCCATGTGTGAAAATGTGTAAAAACCGTGGCAGCATGAGAGATTAGGTTCAAAATTAGCTGAGTGAATAACAGTATGAAATCTGGCATACAAATGAGTGGTGTATTTTTTTAGTCACTGCTGTTATTTCTTTGTCATGTCATTAGAGTAACAAATTTGATGTTAGCATCTCATCTTATTTTTTTTTTCTTGTCTTTTTGTAGTCTCAAACCATGAATTATGTGGGCCAGCTGGCTGGGCAGGTGATTGTCACTATGAAGGAACTCTACAAGGGCATCAACCAAGCCACCTTGTCTGGGTGCATCGATGTCATTGTGGTCCGGCAGCAGGATGGCACCTATCAGTGTTCGCCTTTTCACGTCCGCTTTGGGAAGCTGGGGGTCCTGAGATCTAAGGAGAAAGTGGTAAGTGCAGTGCATTGCCCATTCTCAGGGTGGTGGCGAGTTAGGTGGCGTCAGTGAGGGAATAGTCAGGGTGTGCTGCTGGGCTGTCTTCTTTCTGAGAACCTGTATGATGGTGTAGATGGGGTATGAGAAATCAACCTAATGTTTTGGTTTTGAACCCAAACTAGAGGAATTCTCTCCAAGGGAAAAAGAGACTGAAGGTAATTTTGATCATCCATATATTACAACTGAGATCAAAACAGAGAGGCTGTAAATGGGGCTGTTAGATGTATTTAGAAGGAAAAAGGTTTCTTTAGCTTGTACTGTACTTTAAAATATTTAGGATAATCTTTCCATACTAATTGTGACTAGAATAGGCTGATGTAATCAAGAGTACATGAGATTTGCTAAACTAAATTAATTAATGCCTCATTTTATTTGTTTTGATAGCGCTAGAAACTCTCAAGTGTAATCTAAATTTTTTGATACCAAGACTTATCCTTAAATCTGACTCTGAAATACTAAGCCACAGGCCATAGGCTGGTTGGCTTTAATTTGTTTTAGAAAAGATTCATTCAGAAAGCAGGTGCTTGTGTGGTTTTTCTTACATCCGCCTCCCTTTAGGTTATGGAGTAATTGGAAGGTTTCTCAGTACATCTGAGGTCAATTAAGTTAGAAAACTGAGCTAGGATTAAAATTTTGCAGGTACATAGTATTTTCCTTTCTACTCTTGCCCCACAGTATCTACCTGAATAATGTAGGGAGATTGTGTCAAGATTTTAAAGCACAATGAGAGAGCCATATAATTTTCTATTGCAGATCTAAAAATATGTGTTAGAGGATCACTGGCCTAAGTTGAAAACATCAGCAATTTTCAGCTTTTTGCTATTTCGCATAGCAGATCTCATTCTTAAAATAGAAATTTCTCTCTGCTTTAAATAAACTCCTTATTTTGAAAGTGAAAGGAAAGGTTTATGGTTTCACAAAACTAGATACTCTTTTTTTCCTTCTTCTTTTTCAGTCAAAGCATAATCTCATTTCTAGGAGGCTTTACAAAATTAGTTTTCAACTGGAGAGCCTTGTTTCAGGGAGGCAGGGTTTGTGTGGTCTGGTCCCTGTTTAGAGTGCTATTGAACCACAGAGCTACCCTTTGGAAACCAAAAGCAGTTGCAATTTACTTATTGACTTAGAAACTTTCTATTGCAAAACAGTGTCATTTTGCCACAATTTAGCTTCTCTAGATTTTTTTTCCCCCTCCCCTTTCTGGTAATACTAATCTATAGTACTTTCAGACCTTCTGTTTTAGGGGAATGAGTAGATTATTTTTGCACTAAAATTTCCCATTAGTTCAGGGAACTATTCATAAAACCGCTTATAAGGCATTATTTCTTTGTTGTGATCTGCATTTTAGAACAGCAGATTGGATAGGTCTTCTGGCCTTTCAAAATGGAAACTGCAAATATATATATATATATATATATATTTTTTTTTAAGTGCTTCTGCATCTGTAAATGGTGACTGAGCAGATAAGGGTCCTCTTTCTGCTTGCAGCATGCCTCTGATTAAAAACATACAATTTCTGTACAGGGCTGTACAAACCAGTGTGTTAAATATCTTGTCAAACCCTTAAATTTTTAATAAGAGTTCATCCACGAGACACAGGAAAAGGGAAAATTTCTTCTTCTTTCCCACTACCTCCCTAGTTTTCCCAGAAACCTCAGGGACTTGTTTTAGAGGAAATTTGGCTGTTTGGTTTACCAAAACACAATTTTAAATCAAAACCCTGATTACACTGAAATATCCTGGCAATTTCACATAAACTATTTTTCTTAATTTAGTTTGGTTTGGCTTAGAGAAAGATTTTAAACTGTGACCCCAGATTTTCATATATGGTGGACCTAGGAAGTGGACTTGACGAACATAACCAACCACCTTAGAACCACTCAGAGATTCCGTATGCTGTTTTTCCACTGCCATTAGTATGTTCTTGTTGGATACAACACTTAATACAGTAAATTTCATAACTCAGGAGTTTGATTTCAGAAGATAAGCCTGCACTTGATATTTTTAAGAATTTTGTTGATTTAACACAAAACTGATGATTTGATTACTTATCCTAGATAAATAACTCAATCTGTTAGTAAAGACTTTTTCCATCACAGATGATAAAACCCCACCTCACTCTGGCTTAAGCTAAGAAGGAATTTATGGGTTTGAGTAAGTAAAGTCCAGGGACTGATGATTTGATTACTTATCCTAGATAAATAACTCAATCTGTTAGTAAAGACTTTTTCCATCACAGATGATAAAACCCCACCTCACTCTGGCTTAAGCTAAGAAGGAATTTATGGGTTTGAGTAAGTAAAGTCCAGTAAAAGTCCAGGCAGAGCTGTATTTAGACTTTAACGGTATTATCAGAAATTTCCTCCTCCCCAGCTCTGCTTCCCTTTCTGTTAGTTCTCTCTAATGCAAGGTGATACGCATATTTCCAGGGTAATACCCACCCTCAGCAACCCCACAGAAAGATCTGCTCCTTCCTATGGGAATCCTAATGTTTAGATTTCCTGTCAGACTTGGGTCAAATAATCATCTCAGGGACCAGTCACTGTATCTAGGGGAGGAATATATTGATTGGTCCGGCTTGGCCATCAGGCCCTACCTCTGCTCCCTGGAGTGACACCTGTAATACATGGGCTGATATGAAGGATGAATACATCCCCAACAAGACACAGGAGATGTTCTCACCCAAAGAATGGCAGGCCAAAACCAATGTCTGCTACATCCAGGATTTCTCAGGGTAAATCACTTCTATTTCAATATCTCAGCCATGTATGCTGAGCAAGATTACGCCACAGTGTAGGAAGTATGACCGTATGGGATTGAGTGGTTGTTTTAAATAGAGGTTTACTTGAATTTAATGCATCAAAATGAGTGCCCTTCTCTTTAAACAAATCACCTTGGGAAGCATTTATTCCAACTTGGTGCTATCTCTTGAAATATTTTTGGACTATTTTTCCTTTATTGCCTAAAGAGCTCATGGCATAATCTTTTTTAAGTATCCTCAATATTAGCACAATTTTATGTTAGATTTAATTTTGGAAAGAATAAAACTCCTGTCAAAGTGAAATCAAGAGAATAAAGTAAGTATTCATATTGAGAAAGTTGTATTTGGTTCCTAGAAGATGTGGCTATAAGATAAATGGCTAATTTTCCTAAGATGGTTTATAAGCAGACTAAAATTACATCCTAAAGAAAAGGATCATATTTGTTTGAATCTGTTATACTTTTTTATTAAAGATAAAATAACTTTATTTCATTTTCATTGTTTAATTTTAACCTAAGCGAAGAGTTGATAAAACAAATCAACAAGCAAAAATGATTGATTACATTATTTATCCAACTTCTAGTTGAATAAACTTTATCAAATAATTTAAGTCATCTGGGGCTAATTTTGTTTTCCCCTACCTCCTTGCTTATAGCCAGGGGGGAAAGTTTTCTTACTTTTTTCAGTTCTCACTTAACTTTTTAAATTAGAAAACAGTCTTCCTTCCTGTGATAGTGGAAGAAGCTGCTATTGTTGCACATGCTTGAGAAATTTTATATGACTGTAGATCTTTGGTGACTTCTACCTGTTTATTGTGAAAAAATTTTTTTTTAAATTTATCTGAAAGTATGTTTTTCCTTAGCTCAGGATTTTATTGCAGTACTTGGTTTTAGAAGACTTGGAGGTTTCATGTCTCACTAATATAATGCATTAAATAGGCTGACTAGAAAATGAGTTAGGGTTAATGTTTGTCCCATGGAAATGGATTTATTCAACTTTTTCTTTAAAAAAAAATAAAAGAAAATAAGATTATGTTATTTTTTAATAAGCATTTTGATAAAGTATGTCAACTAAAATCTTTTTTTTTTCTTTTTTAATGTGGTGATACTCATTCCTTCTGGCTCAGAGAAGACAGAGCTGCCTTCAGTGACCAGGCTTGAACTAGCACTCAGCCTCTGGTTTGAAGGGATAATTGGTCTTCACTGGGCAAAGCCCAGCTGACTTGCAGTTTGTGTTACTCCAAGGGCCATGTGAAGCGCATTTAGGTTAAAGACTATTTTATTTCCCATCTGCATATCTCCTGAACAGTTTAAAAATTTATCTGTAAGAGTTTTGAAAAGTTGATGTTCATTTATTATCATAATGTGTTTAAAAGTATTTATGCACAACTTACAGATAAACAACAGCATTGTTTTGAAAGTGATGTAGTACTTAATATTATATACAGACAGTACTCACTTTATCATGGTAGTATGGACTGTAAAAATGACCATGTAAGCTGCAAGAAACTATGCAAAGCAAGTGTAATAATCAGTTTTAAATTTCTTACTGTCAGTTATAAATGTATAAGAAAAATTTTAATTTTAAAAATAGTAAAACTAGTATTTATTTGTTTACTACCATTTAAAACATTAGAAACATTGAGAATGAAAGTGTATTCAAGACTTAGAAGGCTAGAGTGAAAAAAAGACAATATGGTATTGATGAAAGAATAGACAAAAAGATTAAGGGAACAGAATTACAGAGCCCAGAAATAGTCACATAAATATAGTCAACTGATCTCTGACAAATGAGCAAAAAGCATTTTAATGGAGAACAGATAGTCTTTTTAACAAACGATGCTGTAACAACTGGACATCCACATGTAAAAAAAAAAGTTCTTGACACAGGCTTTACATCTTTCCTAAAAATCAACTCAAAATGGTTCATAGGCCTAAATGTAAAACCCAAAACTATTAGAATATCGCATAGGAGAAAATCTAGGTGACCTTGGAGTTGGCAATGACTTCTTAGAAACAACCCCAAGAGCACAAGCAATGAAGGAAAAAACTGGTAAGTTGGACTTCCTTAAAATTAAAAACTTCTGCCTGTGAAGGGCACTGTTAAGAGAATGAAAGACAAGCCGGAGACTGGAAGAAAATATTTGCAAAACTCATATCTGGCAAAGGACTTGTATTCAAAATATGCAAAGAACTCAGCAATAAACAAATATCCCAATTTAAAAATGGATAAAAAATAACTGAACATACACCTCAGCAAAGATGATAGACAGATGGCAAATAAGCATATAAAAAGATGTTCAACATCATGTGTCATTAGGGAATTGCAAATTAAAACAGCAGTGAGGTACCATTACATTCCTATTAGGTTGGCTAAAATCCAAAACACAGACACCGTCAAATGCTGACAGGGATGTGGAACAAGAGGAACTCCCATTCATTGTTGGTGCAGCCACTTTAGAAAACATTTTGGCAGTTTCTTACAAAGCTAAACGTAGGCTTACCATACGTAGCAGTTAGATATTATTTATGAATTCCAAAATGAAGGATTATGTTTATGAACTGGTCTGTGAGCCCCTTTGATTGTATTAGATTGACCTGAGATATCTTTGATTAAATTATGTTAAGATTAGGGCTTTGATTCAACCACGTCAGTAGGGCATAACTCAGATTGAGTCCCCACCCCCTTGGTGGGCTGATATAAATGGACACTCAATCAAGAAGACACAGGAAGAGAGAGAGTGCTCTGTAGACATGGCAGAGGAGAGAAATTTGATCCTGTGGCCATGGGAAGAGAGATGAGCCATTTGCCTGGTAGTTTGCAGCTGAATAGCCAAGGAAGCCTGGAAAGAAACAAGCCCTATGCCAGCCTGTAGCTGAGAAAGAGGAAGGCTGAACTCTCGCAGAGATCAGCAACCATCTTGCTTCAACATGTGGCAACTGACTTTGGTGAGAAAGCAACCTTGAGCTGGACTCTTTAGGGCCTTGTAACTGTGAACTTATACCCCAAATAAATACCCTTTATAAAAGCCAACAGATTTCTGGTACTTTGCGTCAAACTTTGCACATCCATACAATGAGATTTTATTCAGCAATAAAAAGAAATGAGCTATCAAGCCATGAAAAAACATGGAGGAGCCTTAAATACATATTGCTAAGTGAAAGAAGCCATCTGAAAAGCCTAGATACTATATGATTCCAACTATAAAAAGGCAAAACTATATAAAGACAGTGAAAATATCAGTGGTTGTTGTGGGTTGTGGGAGGGTGAGGGAGGTGGAGGGAAGGGATGCATAGATGGAGCTCAGTGCCTCTTTAGGACAGTGAAACTATTCTGTATGATCCCATAATGGTGGATACATGGCATTAGGCATTCCTCAGAACCCATAGAACTGTGCAGTACAAAGCATGAGCTCTCATGTAAACTATGGACTTTAGTTAATAATGCATCAGTATTGGTTCATCAGTTGTAACAAATGTACCATATAGATGCAAGATGTTCATAATAGAAGAATTTATGTGTGGTGGGGAGATATGGTATATGGGAAGTCTGTATTTTTTTGTGCAATTTTTCTATAAACCTAAAACTGCTCTAAATATAAATTAAAAAAAAAAAAAGATAATTATGTCCCAGGGGTGTGGGGGGACAATGACTTATCAAGAGTACTTTGAATGGTACTTGGACAGTGAGTATCTTGCTAAGTTTGGATCTGCTTCCAATATTTCATTTCATCCGTGGAGCTTTCATTGTTGTGAAATATCGGAGAGTTCCTATAGTGTGAACTTGTTGCCCGAGTCACTTCCTCAGGACCATCTTCATCCTTTCCGTGACAACCATGTTCCACTGATAACCCCACCTTCCGAATCCCTGTGGCTGCAGCTCTAGTCTCTCAAATGGTGGCAAGACCACCGTTCCCACTGTCAGCTATTTCTTCTCTACCTCTGTTTACATTCCACTCGCATTTTACTTCCAACACTATCACTTCTAGTTTCTTTCCTGCACTTTGACTCTCTTGGCCAATTTTCTCTTCCAGTTATTCATTTTTATAAAATGTTTCATGGGTTTACCACTGGGAGACAAGGAGGCAACATGATCACGTGCTCTACTACGTTTGTGTGAACTGCTGAAGGACAAGGTGCGCAGCAACAGTCACAGGCAGAAATTGAAGAAGGGATGTGGACGATCAGTGATCATGGTGCACATCTGTTATTTACACAGTGATTTGTGGACAGAAGCGCTTGCAGTGAAATTTGTAACATCATGCTGTTACAGTTACTGCACCAGCATAACCGAAAATTGGCATATTTGATGACAGTGACATTTCCTCTATTTTACGATAACTGGGAAATTAAATAAAAAATGTTTACATGTTATAAAAGCAGGTTTTAAAATATACTTTATTTGAAACTCTGGTTATTTTTCACCTCCAATTTTTATTTAAGGTATGGGATGTGCAGCAAGTAACAATGTCTCTCTGTGTCTGTAACTAGGGAACTTTGACACACCTTGACTTGGGAACCCAGAAGTCAAACTGACTTTAGAAAGACCCTTAATGCTAAGTCATACTGTTTCTCCCTTTAGATCGATATAGAAATCAATGGTGATGCCGTGGATCTTCACATGAAATTGGGTGACAATGGAGAAGCTTTCTTTGTGGAGGAGACTGAAGAGGAATATGTAAGTTCTAGTGAGTCTCACCCATTTAACACATTATATTTGGCTGGCAGTACATGACCCCAACAGAAATGTTCTGTCATTGTTGTTGCTGGTTATACAAACTATTGTTGCTAGTTAGACAAATTTTGAAGAGCTAAGCTGTCAGAAGGGAGTTGGCGGGACAGGGAACTCTTCTCAACAGGGTACGCCCAGCATCCAGAAGGGCTTTGGAGTTGCCCTCGTTGGACGAAAAAACACTTGTTTTCTCTCACTTTAATGTGCTTTCTTATTTATTTAGTGTCTGTTATAGTTTACAGCCTGACTGGCCACATCTGTTCTGCCTGTGTAATCAAGGTATATCTCTTCAGGGTGTGTGTGTTTGTATGCATCTGACCTTTAAACTTGGAAAACATGTTTACCATTTTGGTTAGAGACATTACAAAACCTAACCTTGAATGGCCACTAGTCACGTCAGTTAATTTATTAAGATTGCAAGAGATTTAAATCAATTGCCTTGTACTCTTTTATAGATGATTATTGCATGTTCAGCTGATTTCTACAAGAGAGTATAATTTGTCTTGCCCAACCCTCCCCCAACCCCATCAAATCTTGTGTATGTACCATTTGAATGGTAGTAAACTGTTGTTGATTTAATGTGGACCTTTTAATTAAATTTTTTAATTCTTGGAAGACATTGTATCTTTCTCCATAAAGCTGGGGTTCTTAACAAGGGGTCCATGAACTTGAATTGAAATTCAAAAAAACATTTTTCTTGTAGGGATGTGTTGGTGTGGGTATGATATATTTATTAAATAATACACAGTATAGTGGGGACTTAGTAAGGGCTCCATGGTTTTCACCTGACTGGCAAAGGGATCCATGGAACAAAAAAGGTTAAGAACCCCTGCCATAAAAAATAAAATCTCAGATGGCAGAAATAAATTTCTTCAAGTTATTAAGGATACAAGATTGCTTTTTTTTTTTGGTTTTGAAGATGGATTGCCAATTTGGTGTTATAAATTCACAAAACAATAAACAATAGTCGAAGAGTTATTGATAGCTTGATAACTATGCTTAGCAAGATCAACTGGGAGACAGTCAACTTTCTAGCCTTTTTTCCCCATGTATGACCAAATTGACCAAATTTTCTCTAGTATAATGTGCTTCTCTTTAAAATAAAGTATTTTGTTAATTCATCCAACAAACATTTGAGTTACTACTCTATGCCACACACTGTGACTTAAACATGGCCCCTACCCTCCAGGAGTTCACAGCTTGGAGGGGGATAAAAATTGCCAAAACCCATCTGCCTTCCTTTTATTGACTTGTTTCTCTCAAACTTTTCTTATTTAACTATATGTCATCAACATCCCTTTCAAATGAGTAGTTCTAGATCTGACACCATCCTTTTAAAAGCTGTCCAGTATTCCATAGTATGGACATACCACAATATTTAACTATTCTCTTGTAATTAAATTCCACTTTGGGCCCCTACAAGCAATGCCCTTATTCATATTTCTTTATGTTCCCTATGTTCTCGTTCTCCCCACTCCATAGGATAGACCCTTAAAAAAGGGGTTGCTAAGTACTTTGCTTTTAATAATTTGTAGATAACCAGACTGCTTTACAAAGACATTAAAATTCCTTTGGTCCTTATAACTGTTGGCCAATTTGATGTAATTATGAATTCCAAAAATATAATTGGATCATGCTTGTAAACTGATCTGTTAATCTAGGCATGATTGAATTATGATTAGGGCGTTGAGCCCCACCCCTTGATGGGTGGAGAATCAAATATAAAAGGCAGGCAAAGAACAGAGTTGAAGCAGTCTTTTGAAAAGCAGTTTTGATGTTGGAAAGAAGGCCCCAGGAGAAGAGAAGCAAGCCGTTCGCCTGATTGTCTACAGCTGACCTTGTGGAGGAAACAGGAGCTAAGCCCGGAGAGAAACGCAGCCCAGGGAAGAGAGGAACCCCAGAAGCCTGAATCCTGGCAACGCCAGCAGCTGTCTTGCTCCAACATGTGACAATGGACTTTGGTGAGGGAAGAAACTTAATGCTTTATGGCCTGGTATCTGTGGA